>JBAIZZ010000321.1:213065-312908 GCA_037355905.1 Heliconius aoede | reverse complement strand
TTTCCATATTCATTTAATTTCAAGATACTCACTAAAAACTCATTAAATAAAAATTGTTATTGATAGTGAGTAAAACTTAATTTACTTACGATTTTATCCATCTAACAAAAATATAATTATAATAAGCGAAAATTTTTGTATTGCTAAGTATATTCAAATTTTTACTTTTTAACCTAAATAACTTCTTGTCTTTTCTATTACTAAAATATCCACAAATAATATTTCATTTGATAATATTTTATACTTGTTTTTATTAATAACGTAAATGTAAAAAAAAAATGTACCTCAGCGTGGTGTATGAAATCAAATCCACACGGGATGTTTACAAATATTCGTAATTCCCAAACTGGTTAGTCTAATATACAATCCAAAATTCCATAATAAACAACAAGCAGAGATCAAGTAACTTATGTAACAAAACGAAAATATAAAACATAATAGATAGAAAAATATATTTTTCAACTTCTTCCCTTCTATTACTGCATATAGCAGAGCAGACTTGAGAACCAAGTGTCACGGCATTCCGTTCTTCACTTTCTGTTTGAATTCAAGCTGGCGTGTTGATGGCAGGATTCAACGCCGCCCTTAAATGAGTACATGTGGTTTAGTTTAGACGTCAGTATCATATTAAATAACATTTGGAAAAATTTGCTAATACCGTCATTTGCATCTCAGTAGATGTTTATCATGAATTTTTTTTTTTATGATTCTCTTATCGGCGTGCTAATAAAACGAGTGGATTGTAAATCGTAATGTTGTGTAAACACACAGTGTGCTCATGTACACAACTTTCGAACACTTCGCATGCCATCTTATTTAATGACAATATTCAACTAATGAAAGCGTTATATACAACGTGACGTTTTATAAATGTTATAAAATACGTTGAGTAGTTATCGGAAGAGGCAAAAACCGGATCAAAAATCGAAATCTAGTCTAATGTTATAACAAATTATTAGGCGGGTAAAGGAATTATTGAAAGATAGATAAACAAAATACAGTATATACACTCATTTTCATTGAAATCATAATGACGTGATTGTCGCTAATTGATATATGTACCTATGTAGGTTAAAATATATAATCGAGGTTGAACCAAATAGTAGCAAGAAAATAGTTTATTTTTTTACATCTAATCATTAATTTAGATATATTGTTAACTGTGATTTATGTAATATATTGTTAACTTGCGAGTATGGCACAGGAAAATGACATGTGAGAGGCAACGTCGTGCTTTATCTTGCCATATTTTTATTACCCACACTTGAAAATAACGAAATCCTCCAAATTGGATTAAAATCCACATCCATCACATCGACAGTCAAACGTCGCATGATTAAAAACGTCAAAATGTATTTTTTTCAAATTCAAGTCACGGCCAAATTAAAAAATAATATGAACATTTTCAATCAGGTTTAGATTTTAAATCAGGTTTAGCTTAGATGGATCGCTTTAATAACACGCATATCTATAAAAATCACTTGGTTGCATATGTTTACATTTGATATTGTCTTGTAGAAAAATGTATAATTCTATAATTATAAAAATATTGGATACAAAAAAAATCCTAGTTAGTTTCAAAAGATTAATTGACACGTAAAGAATGTAAAGTTAAGATTATATTACAAATTGTACCTACTATTCTATTCAAAAATATATTGAAGATAGTCCGCAAAAAAACGCGTAAATAAACACCGTTCCAGAATATTAAAAATATTAAAAAAGAATAAGTTTTAAGCAACTGCTGAGTTTCTAGACTGTTCTTCTGACGTAAGTCTTTGAGAAGAACAGTCTAGAAACTTAACAGTTTCTAGACTGTTCTCAGTCTAGACGTATAATATATATACTTCCTATAATACCTACTGACATTTTACTACTTATAATTCATAAATGATCTATACATGTGCTTCAATCTAGTACTACATAGGTACGTCCACACTACGTTTTAGAATGGAACTCAACGCCGTCTTACTTGTATTTTGTATTATATAATAAAAATAACATTAATTTATCATTATCATCATCTCTTATACACAATCATAATAATACAAATTTTTGATACGTAATAAATAATGTATAATTTTCGACATCATATTACAACACAATGGTGCATATATGGATAGCATATGGCAATGCCATACAAGATGGCGTGCGTCAGCGTCACAAATAAAATTCAAAAACTCGTTTAACAAATAAGAAAAATAACAGATGAACATTTATATTGTAATATCATTTAAGTTTCACGCTTATAGTAAGGCAGAGGGAACCTTGTGCTAAGACTTTTGCCTTTGGTATCAGAGCGAAAAAATTAAAATATAAAGTAATCAATTTCCCCGAGTTGGGATCCAACAACCGTCTCGTCACAGTCTAACGCTTGTGCCCCTGTTCCATGACGCTCTTAAATTTACTTTGTTAGTCTCTACATGTTACTTGCTTTTGCGTGTTAGGAAGTACGTATAAGAAAAGAGTGGAGATCAGTTATCTAATTAAATAATAAATAAATATATTATAAATAAATAGCAGCGTTGATTTCTGCCACTCAACACGCAATGCCTCCAGAATTCGACAGGTTTTATTTTTTGGTAAATATTTTAAATGGTAAAGGTATGGTATCAGAAATAAAGGCAATTTTTGTCATCATCAGCTTCACACTTTGTATCCCGCACACAGCAGGGTGAGCAAAGGAAACCTCGTGTTAAGACACTCCATTCCCCACTTTTGGAGTTTTGGAGGCATTGCAATTAGGAGTTTCTAATATTTTTTAAAATATAATATATATAATATATGTACATTTTCACCTTTCGGATATTTTACTTTATTAGTATTGTAAATTTTAACTTCGTGCCAAATTTCATAACTGGAGGTTCACAAGAAGTACCTTATAGATTTTGATTACGCGGCGAAATTCATATAAAAAGTATCAAAAGCGATGCACTCGTATAAACGCTCTTATCTTTTGATGATTTAAGTTAACTAACTTAGATGCTTGACTTTTATTTCGAGGGACCGTACACCCACATATTTGATGTTAATAACATATCAACTCCGCACAATCTTAAGATAAAAGGTTTTAACAAACAAAAAATGGACCTGAATGGAATAACAGTTCCTTTCTTCATTTTCGAGGTACGGAACCCTAAATAATGATATAAAAATAACATTGATTTAAACGGAATTTGTCTAATGGAGTTTTTACCTGCAATGTTTCGTGACCTTACGAGCATTTATTGTATTTTTTGTTGCTATATACAATTAATGTTCTTGATGTTTTTTAAGTAATAAGACTTCGAAAAACTATATACATGTGTATGATTGATCGATGTAATAATATTACTATTTTGTCAATTTTGAAAATGAGACTTATGCTAAATAGAATATAGTCTTTATTGCTTTGGAGGGTACTTAAAGATAAATAATAATCAATAACTGCAGTATATATCCTCTCTATCTTTACATGCATACATTATATTGTAATTTTTTAATTCCAGGTAACTTACCTTTTGCCAACAAATTAATTACCTATAATGACACATTACTTAATGGTAAATCTTTTGTAGCCCATTTGTAATGGATAAAAATAATTAAAATTTATGTAAAACTATCGGGATATCAGAAACAATTGCAAAATTATATATTTGACATTTCAAAAAAAAAAGACTTACAACAATGTAACCTAAATCCTAGTTCTCCGATCGGTTGTGCCGAACTTGACATACATATTATATACCCTCTGATAGACGACGCTGTCCTGTCAGTCTATTCAACTATTACTATCCGGTGTGCTTTATAATTTTTGAAATATATCCTGAAAATTTTTAGAATATATAGATCAACGGAAAGTACAACTTATAAAAGGTGACAAATTTAAGTTTGTGGTCATATACATTCATTTTATATGAAATGAAATACAAATGTAAGTTTGTTTTTTTTTCTTTCATTTGTAAGTTCTGCCTTTGTGCTGTACAGGTTTTTAAGTCGACGGAATGTACCGTACGCCGACTTTCTTACAAATACTAACTGATACTTGTATCTTTTGGTTGTGCTCACTTTGAGATTGTATTCTTCCATGCTTAAAGAGAATTTCAGGCTACCTTCACGTTATTTCGAGATAAATTACTCTCTCTTGATTGACGGACAGACGGACAACAAAGTGATAATATAAGGTTTCCGTTTTTACTTTTTGAAATACGGAACTGTAAAAAATCTTATTGTAATATAAGAACTTGAAATGTAAATATTTCATTCATTTACAACTAAATTACAAGAGTATTTATTGTCTTCACGGATGACGTCCTCTGCCGTGCAATTAAATGAACAATACAGTGCAGGATTATTGTGCTGTAATTTGTCTTTATGTAAATTTTACAATATATATACAAACTAAGTATAGACCGTTACTTATTTAATTTTTTATAACTGTATAGGCTTTGTCTCTAGCGGTAGCCAGAGGGGACAAATTATAGAGAGTCATTAATAATATAAAGTTATACCACTTTATTCTCCATTTTCCGTTTATATTATAAAATATAATTATTTAACTAAATAATTCTAAATATTCCTCTTTCCATATCATATGTCAATATGGTTTAACCGGAACGAAAAAAAAAATTTAACCTCCTCCAAATAAAAATCAAACCTTCAGTCACCACAGACAGACCTACCATCAAACCAGTCAAACACTTTCCAGCTGGAGCAAAGGACGCCAATTAAATACCACGATAGATTCTAAGTGTATGCGTTTAAAGAACTAAAACTACCTTGCGGTGCTACGTCTCGTGAGCTCGCAATTATAATTGCAGCTACTTGTAAAGATAAACGCGGATCGTCCCACTCTCTCAGCGCAGTGTACAGATTTAACTTGGCATTTCAGAATTATTATCTTCCTTTTACGTAGGTATGCGCATTGTGTTTGTCGTGAATACTTGACTATGGCTGTCATTTTCTTTGATTATTGTCGTTTATTGAACGTGACTGCGACTTTATATACAAAAATAAATTGTTTTTCTTCAAATTAAGAAAATCGTTGAGATCAGTCGTGGCACAGGAGCACAAGCCCCTGAATATAACCGCAACAGGTTGCGGGTTCGAACCTCGTTGTGGAGATCGAAATGGAATATTTAATATTTTCATTTTTTCACACCAGTCCAGGCGAAGCGCGGCATTGAGTTCCGCCATACAACCTCTAGAATTCGGCAGAAAATAAGAAACAGAGTGTCTTAACATTAGGTGCCCTGTGACCGTGTGCGAGATACAGCGTGACGCTAAATAAGTATAAAAGAAATAAGTAATTTTATGAAATCTATTTTCGTAATCCAATACGTGTACCGGAAAGTACCGCAATCCCAGTCTCATGGCAGACGGCTAAATTGGCCCCTCCCCCGGGGATCCCCACTAGACCTTGCACGACTCAAAGTGATATATTGCTCATTTATTGTCACTACCTGTCGCTTATATATTCAATTTTGGCCTCTTTTGGAATTATTATTTTGGTTTTCGCTTGGTTTTAACTAAATGAAGAAAAATTAATAATTGTTATTGTTATTTCAACGTCACATTTATTCCCGCATAGTATAGAAAGAAATTAGATGAAAATGGACAACACTGAAAAGGAGCGTTTTCTATTCACAATTTAGGATTCGATGGGTGGTGGAATTCATGGAAACATATAAAATATTTTTAAAAAAAGCTTATAAAGTTATTTTAAAACTTATCTAAGCTAAGAAACTTACGTAAATATAGGCATTTCACAAATTTATATTGAAGAGAGATTACAAACAGGAAGTTACCAATACACACGCGCATAATAAGTATATATATATATCTTATCTGTCAAATCGCTAAATTAAATGTATAGTTTATTGCTTTATTTTTTAGTTACCACAGTGAGCAGGAAGAAGTAACTTTTTTTTAAATTTTAATATATAGTTTTTAGAATAACGTAATTTTAATCTAATAATTTTTAACCTATGAGTGGTGACCGAAACAATAATTCAATAACATACAATACATTTAAAATAATTTTAGAGAATCTATTTAAATAATTTCTATGAATGTATTTATGTAATGTATTTCTAAGTTGTAAAGTGCTAGTGCTAGTCAGGCCAATACTTATAACATTTTGCAAGAGAAACATTATTTGTAACCTCATTTTCTACACTTATATTAAATGTTGTCCATAAGTAAATAAAATATTTCCTTTAAGATATTCTAAACTTGGCATAAAGAAATTTGACGAGAAATTTACTACACTCCATGAACAAAATACCTATTTATAGTCATATTCTTGGGATAGAATACTGACCGAATGACTATTCTATAGACTTATTATAGGCTTACTGCCTGGAGGCGCTGACTCTTCAAGACTACTGTTATAATAATATTAGAATATAATATAATAATATTACTGTTATAACAACTATTAGAATCTATAGCTACCAAAAAAGGTCAAACAGACGAGACTTATTCTACGCATTAGATGATAATAATTTTAACATAATCATTATTTCTCGGGGGATTCGAATCTTTAACCAGTGTTTACACTCGTATTAAATATATTTTAAAATATAAATTTAAATTGCAAAGTTTAGTAACACGAAGTATCATTATCTATGTAGGCTATTCATAGAACGTTGTTATGTCTACCACTTCGTTTGATAGTTTAATGTATCAATTATGCAATTTTAATCGTAGATTAAATGCTTGTGATGCCAGTAGTGGCGCAGGGCACGGCGCGCACAACTGAAAACGTGACGGATTGCAAGTTCGATTCCGGATCGAAACAATAATTACGATTGTTTTAAAAATATTTTCAATACCTTCTGGTAAAGCAAAGTCCATCGCATGTATATTTCTTGACATTAGGATAACAAGTAAGGCTAATGTCTTACTTGTCTTTTTTATCGTCTTGGTCGAGATATAAAACATTCAGACGCTTAAAGAGCTATGATCGATAATGATATTTTTATTTATAGTCGATTAGTGTTAGGTATACTTTTAAACTTACCGATTCCATTTAAGAGAATTTTCCTTCTATTTGTATATGGTAATATATAATTATTATGTAATAAAGTAGAAATTTCTGCGAAATTATAATAGGTAAAGGAATTAATTTATCATTAGGTTTTCTTCATAAATTGTACAAATAAATAAAAATTGACAAGTTACCCAGAGTCAAACATTACAAATTTTATAACCTTGTAAGATAAGGAAATACTTAAAACAGCACGTAAAAGGGTTTGTACTCCAATGAGGTGTTATACATATAAACAAAATAGTTACTGTTAATATTAACCGGCTAGCGCACCTATTAGTGACCTAAAAATTATATACGCTTATTAATTTACATTTTCCTTTATATATTAAAATATAACGTATATTAATTTTATATTTCTGTTGTTTGATTGAATTATAGTCGTAAAAGTTACCGACTGGGATTTTATATTAAGGTCGTAAAGTTTTATAATAAGCTTTTGTGAATATCTAATATTTATAGATACAGAAACTAATTGGAGATAATAAATTTTTGCCCGCTAAGGAAAAGACAACATAAAATACTACAACATAACGAACAAAAACAAAAAATATATATTTAAAAATACATGACACCGACTCCATAAATAACGAGTTTTAAATATTAAATAGTTACATGAACATCAATATTTTCAAAATTGTTTTTAATTATTTGAAAAATTTTCTAATTTCATTTAAAGCAATTAAAATACTATTTTCTATATATACATTTGAATTTACGAAGTTTCACGCAGTATTATACGCAGGGTAGGTTCCCATTTGTCCGCTAAATTCTGGGGGCCTTGAGTGCTTAGTGTCGGAACTAAACGTCACACATTGCCTTGTTACCAGGGCGAGGAAATTAAAAGTAAATTTATACAGCGAGAAGTAGTAATGAAATATTTCACATTTATCATATTTCTTACGTTCTTCGTAGTCAATACAATATAACGTATGTCAATATATATCTGGATGTTTATAGTTCTATATTTTATTTAAATCATTCTCAACGTATACCTGCAACAAAAGAGATCCCTATTTTTACTTTGTTATGTTTGTTAAATGTTTGTATATCTTTCACAAAACAGATTTATAAATTATAAAAACAGATTTATGAATTATTCTTGACTTTAAAATTAATACCAATATATTGTTAATATTTTTAAATGTGCCTAATTCCACATACAATATAAACATTTGTTTGAAAACTTATAAATATACGTACTGTTAATACTTTTAAATTTTAATATATTCTTAAAAAAGCATTCCTATCAAATGAAATAAATATTAGTATAATTATATATAATTTCAGTCAATGACCATAAATTATTTAATTATTAAAACTTCAAAAAACTAAAAGCCGATTACTGAAATATGGCGCTCTATAAAGTATGAAAAGCCCTTTCATTTGTTACCCCACACGACTGTAACGTCACAGAATAACCAGCGAGTGATTTAAACGCTTGTAGCAACGCCTCATTTAACAAATTATGATAAATGGTTTGATATAGCATGAAGATATGAGGGAACAAATGTACATACATAATGGCCAAAGTCATAACCCTCCTATTAGTCGGGTTATCATAAAAGTACATACTTATATATACATACATAATATGACATAAAGTGTCCTTCAAGTTTTAATTATTTGTTGCTTAACTATTGGGTCGTGACGCCATTTAAGCGCTTGCTTCCATTCATATTGCGGTTACGCATACTGACAAACTATTGTTAAATGCGGGGAAACTTTGCGGTCTATTTCGGTTGATGTAAAGATATTCAATGATAACTGTATATATTTTACATAATTATCTATCTTTATACATTAATTTGCTATTAGGTTTTGTTATATATGTGGGGACGTTCGAGTCAAGTGAACCTTTAGAGTCCCACTGAGCAATAGAACAGTGAAATTAAATAAATAAAATAGTAGCAATAAATCCTCTCTCCACTTTCTGTCGCAGTCCATAATGGAAAATACAACATTTTTATCCAATTTCCGAATTGATATCGAATCCAAAATAAACGTAATATATATATATATATATATTCGAATACTTTTCAACTGTCCTCGACCAAAAAAAAATGCTATAGTTTTTGTCTACATAATATCACAATAAAAAAAGGGAATCTAGTAAAGGATTTATTTGGCCAAACTTTACAAAGAAATTTAATGAGGCTTAAATGACCGTACTTGAATTCAAAATAATGCTGTAAATGCAAACTCTCTCATAGAAAACACAACGGAAAATATATATTTTTAACTCGACTACTTACCGCACTATACTTACCGCAGAATACCAATAGATCAAAAAATATTTTAATTAAAAAAAAAAAACATGTTAAAAACATATGTTTTATGAGAATTTAAATCTGTACAATCTTCATATAAAGTTTTATCCTATTGATATAATTATTATTCATAAGCATTAATTTATAATTATAGTTCCTAATGGCGAACGGGAGCTTTTTCTAGAAAAGTTTTATTGAAATTGCGAACTTGTTTTAGCGGCTTAGTACCTATTTGAGACGGCAACAACCCACAACTGGTTTCTTTAATATTTACTGGATATCTTTTTCTTGTTGCTTTGTAATTTACTTAAAACTAAGATGTGAAGGAAAACTTCGGTACAATTTATAGTCTATATTCTTAAATTTATAGTGTTATCCCTGAATCTTAGTACAACGATAGAGGCCGTCGTGGCGCAGTGGCACAAGGGTGACGCCCGTAAACGTGACGTTTCTATGAAATATCTACACTTTTTTAGTTTTTGGGGTTTTTCTATTAATTGTTTTTTTTTTATTTATTTAGGAATTACAGACTAATAATTTTAGGTATGGGCTTGAAATATTTTACCTTATATGCTGTTTCCGTAAGAGGAGCGCAGACGCTTGCACCCGTCCGTATAAGGTAAAATATTTCAAACCCATACCTAAAAAAATTATTAAGATTCATCAACAGTTTAGATGTAGGGATTTTTTTTTTAATTTTACGACGCTAACCCATACGTATGAAACAGTTACGAATAGATACCAACAATGGAAGCACATACTACTACAAAAATACTGGTAAGCGTTGCCGATCTGCCGCTCTTCATTCTCAAAAAACATCAGAATGAGAAAATCTTACGTTTATTTTACACTGCACTTTCACTAAACGCATACATAAACGAAAATTGTTTTAACAATATATAGCTTTTAGCTTTCTTGTATATTTAAAGTGACCAAAAGTTTACATCATACATATTCCTGGACTTATTTTACACGCAAAAAGCCCCAAAACCCAAAGAGTCAAGCTCGTAAAAATGTTTACATACTCTTTTATTGAAGAAATCGCCATTAAAAATATCTTTATTCATTGACTTTAATTTTTTTGAGTAATCTTAAAAACAACGGATTAATGGATTGTATGTAAGTATGTATGTATATACGAGTACATTGACTTCAACTCTCGTTCATTTTCGCGTATCTATAGAATAGATGCACAAATAACATATTTAAGCATACCTATTATATGCCATCCATGTTTATTTTTTTTCGTTCCCCGAATGAGAATCGACTCACATTCTTATTTTCCTTGCCCTAAATTTACAGTTAACAGTATTATCGCTTTATTATTCGCATCATAAAGATGAACGCAAGCCGCAAGGTGAACGTACGAGGCTTACAACTTACAACAGGTAAAGTGTGGCAAGGCTATGGCAATGTATCGTTAGACGTTTTGCATATTTTCTGATGTAAAATTAGATAGTATATAAACATATATTTTAATACTAATTACATACTAAATATACTTGTAACAAAGATTGTTAAATCTTTGTATTCCATGTATCTACAGTATCTACAAAAGAAGCATCTATTGTAGGTACAGGGATTAAAATTAGTTTAATTAATTTTTTTTTGGAAATAATGAAATATTAATTAACAGACTGTATTTTTTAAATAACTTTAATAAAAATAAAACATATATAAATAGAAATATTAAATAACCAGTCTCCAAATTTAGTATGATCTCACTTAATTTGCGATTGGACTTTCAGATTGGAAATCGTAATTCTTTTCTCCATACTTATTTTTGGGTGATTCAGTGTATAACTGTTTCATAAATTTGCGTCAATGTAGAGGCTTTTAATTACTGGAATGCATGTTGTGACAATAAATAATGTAGCTGTTGTTGACAAATATCATTATCATGAATCTCACCCACAAGGTGTAACACGCTGCGCCACGACTATCTTCAACTTCTCTTGTAAATCAAGCAAAATTAAATCGGCTTCACAATGCATGCCACACATACACAGCAGGGTAAAGAAAGGAAACGTAGTGTTAAGACACTCCGTTCCCCACTATCCACCGAATTCTTGAGGGATTGAGTGTTGAGTGGCGAAACTCAACGCCGCGCTTAGCTCGACTACAGACCGAAAAATTAATAATGAAATATAATTTCAAATATATATTTTATTTCCTCGAGTAGGGGGCTACTACGCCATGCTTAACCTTATTCATTTATATAATTCCATATATATAATTTACTATATAAATAGTAAAATTCAATCATATTTGGCTTTCAGAGACATGGCACAAAATATATAACAAAATGTGTTAAAATTAAGTAATACAATTAAAATTTCTAGGTTCATTAAAATGAAAATGTTACAAATCTCATAACATGGGGGTGAGGTCGTTTTGGTTCACGGTGGTCAGAGTTCAGAGTTGGCTCGGAAAGACAACGCGATAAATTAAATGGTTTGAAAAGTGACTAAGTATTAACAACATTACTTTGAAGAGTTTTACATACTAGTGTACTGCAAATAAAGTAAGATTAGATATGAGGTATCTTTATTGAAGTTTGCATTAAGTTGTCATTGAAATTCTTTCTTCGAGTCAAGAGAGGTAAAATAGAAAATTGTGAGAATTGATAGTTTACACAATCATCTATATGCTTTGAGAAAACTAATAATTAACTAATTAATAACTAATTAATAAAAATAACTAATTAATGTATATAATGTAGTGTATAAAAATTAATTAAATCACCTTTACGCTGCCTCATCCCACACACAGCGTTGTAGGTAGAAGGAACTTGGTGTTAAGACACTCCGTTTCTCTCTGACCGCTGAATATTAAAGCATCGCCCTGCTTTGCCTTGTTACCAGAGTGAAGAAATGAAAATAACATAACTTAGCTTCACGCTTTATCTCTAGCGGGGTAGTCAGAGAGAACGGAGCGCCAAATGCTACGGTCCCTACAAACCTCTTTGGCCTCGTCCATTGCCATCTACCTTTCATGTATGCCCTCCGGAAGATCCTCATGTTTTTTAAGTGACCTTCCTCCAGTATCTTAGATACTGTGTTTTCGAAGGTCAACCGAGGTCTATGACTGAACTGATGAAAATAACAGTAAATGATAATTCATTATTCCATTTGTTAATTGAACCTCGTCATGTTTACAGTCACATGCTTTTGCCTCTGCGCTACTATGATCCCACTATCTACAACTTATTTCAAAATAAGAAAATACTTCATTACAGATTAATTAAAAACAACCTTGTAGTTGTAATCGAACAAAAGGATAATAAAAAAAATAATACCATAAAAAAGTTTATTATTTTATTTAACCTACATTATTTATACATAAATTTTAGCATAATGGTATATATAATTACAATATAAAATTACTTTTCCAAGGGAGCGTAGTTAAGCAGTTTCTCAATTAAATCGACGTGACCGAGCAACATGCGACGACAACAGTATCTTTTCAAACCAAGTGCATCTAGCGCATCACTGAAACCAAAGAAAATTTATTATTTTATTAGTTTCATGCACATTATAGTGTAGTCAAGGGGAACTTAGTGATAAGACACTGTTCCACGTTCTGCCAAATTTCATCAGAAATCAACGCCGCAATTTGTTTTTGCTGCCAGAGTGAGTCTAAGAAAAGATAAAAGATACACTTCCCTGGATGAGCATCGAACCTACAACTGTCGCGTTTATAGACAGACGCTATGTAGCTGCTTCATGGCGGCCACAATAACAACAATCTTTAATATAATTTACAAAATGATTTCATAGGTAAAACTATTTTGGATATTGTTAAAACCTTTTAACATGACAATCCAGTATAAACAATTCCTTAATTAAAATACCACAACGTAAATTAAAAAGGTCTACTTGCAATTAAACATTAATTTGTAAAAAGTACAAAATTATTTTAAGTTTGTTTATATAGTAATTTTGTTTGTTAGCATTTATTATTCAAAGTCCTACTTAAATTATTGTATTACTATAAAATAATTTTATAAAAAAATTGTATTGTATGTGTATAGTAATAATATAATTTAAGGTATATTATTACTATACACAATATATATAATTTGAAAGAAACCTGCTTACCCCTCAGTATACTCTGCCTGTAAAAGACCAAGATATGCTTCCCATTTATTACCAATAACTTTACCACAAGTGAAACAACGCACTGGTATAATCATGTTTATCTCTGTAAAACAAAACACCATTTGAATTTATATTCCCACGATTCAAGCACTTAGGTTATACAATAATAACATAGAGACAATTTGTTGTTAAATACATTGTAATAACGTGTCCATGAGGATTGTAGAGGCATACTAGTAACGTGAGCCTATAATTTTTATATTTTTGCACACACGTGTTTTATGCAAAATTTGAATTTAAATACATCGACGAAAACTTTTTTTTTGTAATTATATATTTGTGCTGCTAATATAAGATATTAAGTAACAAAATTGAATATCTACCTGAATAAAAATATCAATATTTTAAAGTATTCTGTTGTTATGGTCCAGTAAAAAATATTTTCCGAAATATTTCTATTGCGATATTCCACAATACACAAACACAAGTCAGTCTTAAATTGACATTTCTAGATCGCTTGACAACTTATATGACAAGCTTCAACAGATTACAAATACTACATCTTTTTATAGTCTATGCTATTTAGGTTGTCTATATACGAATACTTAAAAGAGAATTGAGATAGAATATTCAAATAATTAAAATTAACAAATAATTAAACTAAACATGAGGTAAATTATACTATAAATTGAATTATTATTTGTTTCAGATGTACTAACATTATGACATTAAGCGTTGAACAACAGATTACGTTTGATGATAGTCAAGTGGTAAGGATATTATAATTTTGCTTTAGTTTTATTACTTTATTTTTATACCAATAATAAAAACTATATTATTATGGAACATTCGTCATTTAGTAAAAAATATTAAAATTTTTATAAGCATTATTTTTAAAACGAATAAATATTTGTTTAATATATGTGTCATCTGTGCTCCCATTGACAGCGACTTAATGCTTATATGATTCAATCTCCCTAACTCCATAGAGGTTGAATTACAGATTAAATTGCAGTGTTGTTTATTGTGTTGTCGCATATGGTTTGAAGTAGGGGCGTTTGTGTCTTTAATAGTTAAATAATTGGTATTGTACTCGTATTTTTTAAGTTTTTAAGCTAGAATATTTGAGGGAATTTAAATTAAATTTATCTAGCGTCTACAACTAGGAAGTCAATAACAAATATGATTTTTAGTTTCTATTGTACACTTTTTATCGGTAATATTATTAATTTTTGATATATACCAAAACAATAACGTTATTATAAATTATTTAATTAAAATGTAACTAAATAATTCCCTTATTGTTGATAATTCTAACTTCACTTAACTTTACAATTGTTATTACTGCCCCCCATTAATCACAATCAATTAGGGATCATGTTACATTGAAAAATTATGACACTACTAACAAAAAATAAAAGAAACCATATAGACAAAGAGGTATTTAAAAGAAACAATTTTTAAAAAATAATTTGAAAATCAAAATGAATGCAGACAATGAAATTCAGCCACTCATTGAATACAGTTCATTACAAAGTAGGGAATCTATTTTAGATTTGCTTACGCAAAATATATATACAGATCCAGAGTTTGATCAGGTAAGGTGTAGTAAATAAATAAAACTCCTTAAATTAGTAAATTTTAATATTTATTTTAAGACCCTCTTCCCCACATTCCACTTTATTTACAAGACATTGTATGTTGAGTGTTGATTGATGTGATGAACTGAGCTTTGTTTTATTGCCATGTCAAGGAAATAAAAATAATTCATTCTCTTAAATGGAAATTTATCATATATATTTATCACAATTGTGCTACAGTGGTGAAGCTGTCTGGAAGCACGATCACAGTCATTGTGCTTACAGACAGCTTCACCACTAGCACAATGGCATTAGCCATAAAAGTTTTATGATTGGGATAATTGCTTGCATAATTTATAGTAATATAAAACTACATCAATAAACTAGATAGATAGAAGTCACTTAAAATGTTTCCTCAATATTCATATTCATAAACAAGGAAAACAACTATATTTTTTATGTAAATTTAGAAAGAAAAACATAAAAAATCTCAGATAGAGTTATGTGAGACATATCTCTATGTGACAGACTCTGAAGTGTTATTTTGTATTTCTATTATATGTAACAGAAGCAATTATATTGTATTTTTAATTTCAAATATTTTTAATAACACATCATTCATCGGCTACGGTTTCTTGTTTTGGATTTCAATATTGTTATAGATCTGAATATTTTCTTTACAGGTTGTTTACGGTTATCGTAAATGTCGATGGCGTACTATTCTAGTATACATATTTTCTACTTTAACCTGTGGAATACCCTTCCTAGTGTTCCACTGGTGGCCCACGTGGCTCCTTTATGCCACTTCTATAAGATGTTGTTTTCAAATAGCTGACCATGTTTTAGTAGTGGTAATATTACTTTTTAACTATTTTTTATTATTAAAAGTATATTTAGTTATCTTTAATTATTGATACATGAGACAAGTCATATTATCATAGTTGAATATTTTTGTTTGTGTTTTCATAAAATTTGCTCTAAAATTTAATTATTCATATTTGTCATTTTATAACATATATTCAGTATTTTTTGGTAGATATAAAATGGAAAATCATTTATTATATGCAAAAAAAGAGAAGTATTCTACTTTACTTAATAATATAATTAATCTGCATGTATCTTGCTAAATATATCTATCACATATTAATATATTTAATTTACACATTAATTTTAGGAAGTATATCAAAAGAAATGCAAAAGTTTCTTCATACACAAGATTGTTGATAAAAATATAGCAGATGCCAGGTAAGAATTTTTAATGTTCTTGGCCTCACCTCACTATTTCTAAATTAACACCGCTATTTGTCTAGCCAGAGCAAATAATATATACCCCTGAATCAAACCCATAAGCATTATATTTATAGTTAGATGCTTTCCTTGTGGCACAAAAATATTATATATTTACTTAAATTAATTAACTATATAGGAACATTAGATGTGTATGTTCTTTATAATATTTATTATATTTTTCAGTGGTTTATTAAATGAAGGTTTTGAAGATGAATTTGGAGGGGAAAAGGGCCCTTTAGATAGTGCAGATGATTTATACACACCTATACATTTAGATGATGGAACAAAATTAAGTAAGTTATACATATTACATTTTAATTATCTACATCGTAAACACATATAGTACAATACAGAAAAATATATTTATTTTATTTGTATTGGAAATATTAATTATTAAATACTGAGGAATTATTTTGATTATTTGATAATTCAAATGAGTTAAAAATGAAACATTGAAATATTTCTATTTTCTAAATATTTCATACAAATCCACATAGTGTTATGTGTTAAATGAATTAACTAATACACTTATTTTATTGGAATGTAAACCTTCCACTACCCTATATGTCTCATAACTTCCCTATATATGCTATAATTACTAAAAAATCCTCACATGCTATATATTTCTGCATATCACTTTATTATGAACGGATGGCTGTCAGATAAACAGCATAATAAGCTCATTGATAATTACTTATAATAAATATATATTTTATTATATTTACAAAGTATTATGTTATGTGTTTTATATAATTTTTCAGTTTTTTTTTATTTTTTAAGTGAATACGTAGCTAGAACTACCTATTTATTGTTTTTTATACTATCTTAAGACAAAAAACAAGACAATTTAAATTAGTATGTTTGCAAAGTTTCGTAATAATTTAGCTAAATAATTAGTGAAGTATGAATAAGGTAAATATAATGAATTATGTTCTTATATAAATAATAGTAAACTTTTTACATAATAATAATTATTACACTTGTTTATAAAATACATTCTTATTATATATATTTAAAATAATTTAATAAATATCAAACCAAAATCACATTATCGATGTATAAAATGTATAAAACTGGTTTCTTTATAACTTTTTATTTATATCCATTAGGATAAGTAACGAATTACTTATTAAAAGCTCATTCAATAATCGACAGATATACAACAGTTCAGATACTTTAGACATAAAAAACAATATCTGATATGGGATACCACGCGGGCTCAGTGGATGCGTCTCGCGGGAATCGAACGTGGTGCTTCCTGCGTACAACTGCATGCCATAGCAGCGCGACCACCGTGCTCTGAGAGACGATTGAGAATGTAAGTAAAGTATGGGTTAAGAATTATATTAAAAGTAAATAATTCAAATATTTAAAAATGTGAAACTTTGTTGGGGTGGATGTTTGTTTTACTTTTCCTCAATAATTACTGAACAGATTTAGTTAAAACTCTACAATCGGTACGCTTATCGGAATTGTACAATTTATATTAAGATTATGTATTTAATTTAATATAGGTTAATAATAAATAAATAATAATAATAAAGGTTATAATAATTATGATAATAAGGTTAAGGGTTAAGTTTGGGTCATTGTTGTTGATTTCAAGAAGTTATAGTTTATGTGATGGTTGTGGGTTCGATTTGCGATTTGAAGCTTGTTTTAAAATAATTGGGTTATTACGTTTTGGTTAGTAAAGTGCTGCATTGGGTTTGGCAATTAAATATTTTTTATATTTCTTATCTAGAACTATTTTCTCTGATCATATCAATCTCTGATCAAAAAATCTATTTTTTTAAGAAAATTAAATATTCAATATTTATAGTTTATAAGAGAAGAATTTACAATATTTTAATACAAAATAGTGATCGAATTGTTTCTCGATTGTCAAGGACATTCTGACAGGCTTGGCATTATGATAATAATTATTTCCAAGTAACTTGTGACAATACACTTATTATATTCTTCAGAATGCGCTATTAATATACTTTGTACTGACTATATTAAAAATGTGTCATCTGTTTAATATTTTATTTATTGTTATGTATAAGCTTTAGGCTCTATCCCTCATATGGCAGGCGTTGACATTGAATACAATTTACAGACATAATTTAATGACAAAAAATTGCTCTCTCTTCATTTAGCACATTTGTTGTTTAAAAACAAATAAGATATCGACTGATTTATAGAGTTTTCTAATTGTAATTATGGGATATTCGTAGCGTTATGGCGCTCATCTGACTGTAAAAACACGATGATTATAGAAAATTAACCATTTTCATTTCTTTATTTCTTTTTCTGGAAAAAATGGAGTGCCTTAACCTAGAACCTAGTTCACCAACCCCCTGCTGTATACCTGTATACACATAATTATTACTCAAAAATGTTAAATTTAATAAATTTTATCTCTTACAGGTTAAACATTTACGGTCTCAACGAAATCAAAGTTCCCGTACAAACTATAATGACTTTAATACTGTTAGAAGTCTTCAATCCATTTTACGTGTTTCAATTATTTACAATAGCGGTGTGGTTGGCGGAGCCGTATTATTATTATTGTGTTGCCATTATACTGATGTCTACGTTTGGTGTTGCCACATCTGTTATACAGACGAAAAAGGTTAGTGTTTTATTGCTTCAGTGACATTGCGTGTTAAGTGGCGGAATTCAACGCCGTGCTTTACCTCGTTACCAGAACGAGGAAATGAAAATATTAAATAATTAATTTTACCGCGTGGGTTACACGCTTAGCCATAGCGCATCACCTTATTATATATTTATTTATTCATTATTATATTATAAATACCATTTTTATTAGCTTTGTACTTTGCATTATATTAATGTAATAAAATCGTGCAAAGCTATTTTATAACCTACTGATCTGATAACAATGCAAAATTTTCCTAATGTGAATGTGATTATCAGGAAGATGAGCGTAACAAGAATATTTCACTTTTCGAACTTCCATCTCTTTCATTTCTTTTTTAAATAAAAATAAAACGTCGAGTCTGCTCTGGCTTTGCGTTAACGTTCCAATTTGTAAAATTGTTTTTCTCTATATGATTCCAAAGTGAAAATAATATATGAATATGTACATAAATCGTACATATTATGTATCTGAAATATAAAAAAAAACAAAAAAGAAATGCACAAATCAGTATTTGTCCATGTCTGACGACCTCAATAAGTAAAGTATAAAAAATTTTCATATTATTTACACCGTAAGGATTCCATTGAACTAACAGAACTAACAAAAACTACTGGGATCATAAAAAAATATATTTATTTTAGCATAAGCTAAAATAAATATAATTTTTTAATAAATATAGTTGTAAAATTATAGTTTAAAAAGTTGGCCGATAGATGGCGCTGTGTATATGTACACGATTACTAAATCGCGCTGGCAAGATTTTCAAGCGTAATATGACCCAAAAAATTTTCTGGTCCCAAAGCATACTTACCTGGCGTAGGGGACACCGTGATCAAGAAGGCGGTTCCCCCAGAGCGAGGCCCCTCCATTGCACTGCGGTGGGGTTGACCTCTGCGATTATCCCTAATGCGGATAACTCGGACGCGTAATTTTTGGTAGTGGGGACTGCGTACGCGCCGTCCCCCTCATATAATATAAATAGTATATATTTTAAGATTATGTTGTTTATTTTAAATGATAAATATTAATTAAATAGAGTTATTCAATATAAATGTTTAATAAAAAAACTCTGAGCGATGTTTTATTTTCGATTTTGTTTAAAAAATTTATTACGTTCAATAATTTTATTAAAATATTAATCCATAGAATCAACCATCATTAATGTATATTACATATGAATTTTTCATGTAAAATTGTATTCAGGTTGTACTGGATTATACTACATACATACCGTGATATGCTTATCTACATTATTACAAAAATATGAACATAGATTACATAACACAATATAATAAACAATTCACTTTCAATAAACACAACAGATCCTTCAAATGTTCTTTAATATCTAAATATAAAATTTTAAATTCAGATCTCTATACAATTTGAACCTATTATTTTTCTAGTTAGGCAAAATGCAGCAATGGGTCTCGTAATCAAGAACAAAGTGATGTGATCCTTAGTGCACTCTATCTGCCTTATAAAATGACAGGGAAATAATTTATTAGAAGGCTGTCTTGGTTTTTATATCTGCGCTCTATGGTAATAAGCGCAATCCGCGTGAGGGGAGAGAAGCTCGGGGGGCCTCTGCTTCTGTAGGAGAGAGACCTCGAACTTCTCCCAGGAAATCTTACCACCTCCGGGGTGGTATCTTAACAGGGGGCCTTTGGCAAGGGTCAGTCCGCCAGAGATCGTTGCCAGGACCGGCTGGTGGTTCGATCCAAAGGCATCTATCTGGCAGCGTCTCCAGGGCCACGGCATCTAGGCCGAATGCTATAAACCAAAAAAATTATGCACCAAAAACATAATTGCAGAACCAACAAAGTCTCCGAGCGACAGTGGAAGCCTACGACACGGTGCAGCTGTGGGGGGGGCCGGCGCGTGGACAGCCGCGCGCTGTGCCCCGGCGACGTGCTCCTGCTGCCGCCCCACGGGTGCACCATGCTGTGCGACGCGGCGCTGCTCACCGGTACTGCCATCGTCAATGAGAGCATGCTCACAGGTGGGATACAGCTGCACTTTAATTCGTTTATTTTTTAATACAAGTTCAAACATCGTTGAAAATATTTTTATTTAATTCTACCACGTGAAGGGTTTTGTTAAAGTAATGTTATTTTAACGCTGTACAGAAACAAACAATCAAGTTTGTTATTTTTTATTTAACAAAAGTAATCAAATTATTTCGAATTCAGCAAATTGTGAGTTTGTATTACCAGAATGGGGAAATAAAAAAAAATCATTTCCTTGAGTCAGTATCGAAACTTCGTGTTCACGTCTATACTACACTTTGTGCGCAATGATAGTTTTAAACAAAATATATAATTTTCCATAAACTGTTTAAGGTGAATCCGTGCCAGTAACAAAGACAGCCTTGCAAAGGATCGATAAAGAGTTTCACCTAAAAGAACACAGTTCGAGTGTACTCTTTTGTGGAACGAAAGTTATACAGACGAGATATTATAATAATGAACCTGTTAAGTAAGTTATTTTTTATTTCTTGATTAAAAAAACACTTTTTTGATAGAAAAAGTATTTATAGTTTTTAGATAGATTTAATAGATACCGTACCCTTCGTGTAATGTGTGGTCAGTGACAAAAAAAATAGTGTGACACTAACTTTGATAAAAAGCAACATAATCATATTAAAATAAATTTATTAGAAGCGAATATCGTTGGTCCATGCTGATCCGGCTAGACCCTTTACATTTGCACCGATAGAAAACATTGTTTATAATTACTAATAATTTAGATTAGTCAATGCAATATCCATAGAGCAATTTTTTTTATATATTCTTCAGTAGTACTGAATAAATACTACTGTGTAAGAGATATTTCACTAACTTTGAATAACTCCAACAATTTAAAATAATTGTTAAGAAAAATACATTTTATACGATTTCCTTTACATTTCAGAGCCTTAGTTCTACGTACAGGTTACAACACGAGTAAAGGGGAGTTAGTAAGAAGTATTTTATATCCTGTACCAGCTGACTTCAAGTTTGATAGGGATTCGTATAAATTTATATTTATTTTGGCGTGCATTGCTATTGTTGGACTGGCTTATACTGTGGCTTTGAAGGTTAGCTTTTTTTGTAATACTCGTATGTTATAAGTATATATAATATGTTAGAGTTCAATTTATATATAGGATTAGATTTGAACAACTATTGATTGTAATATTCTAAATGGTAAAGTCTAACATTCTATCTTTTAGATATATAAGGAAAAGTTCATATTAATAAAAAGAAAATATCTTTCTTACCGACGTGATTTAAACAAAATCGTGGTATCTATATACATGGTTCACACAAATTATAAGCTATTTCTATTACAGACGTACAGAAAAATGACAGTCGGCGATATAATAATAAAGGCGTTGGACATAATAACGATAGTGGTGCCGCCCGCGCTGCCGGCCGCCATGACGGTGGGCCGCCTCTACGCCGTCAACCGGCTGAGGCGGGCGCGCGTCACCTGCCTCAACACGCGGGCTGTCAACGTCAGCGGCTCCTTGGACTGTGTTTGTTTTGATAAGGTAGGTTTATTTAAATGTTGTATACGGTATATTTTTATAGTGTCATTCTGTAACCCGCTATACAACAACGTAGAAGAAAAACGAGTGTTAAGACATTTTTTTTCTATTGAAACCATTTTGCTGTATATTGCATATTAAGATGAAGAATTTAATGTGAATTTTTATGTGAATTTAAAAATTATTTCAGTAACATTAGTTTACGACTGCAAAATCATCATAATATTACTGACAATTCCTTGATATACAAAAATATACAAAGATTTTAATATAGTTACACATTTAAACACAAGATTCTACGTTTCCAACTGAGAGTTGAGGAGCTGAACTTAAGAAATTAAGAATTAAAGTCATATTTTTACTGTCTAAATACGCCATAAGACATATTTTGCTATTTTTAACACAAACTTCTCCATGTCCCCAGACGGGTACACTGACAGAGGACGGTCTGGATATGTGGGGGGTGGTCCCTGTTAGTAACGCGACTTCCCCCCCACTGCTCGCCCGCCCACAAAGAGACCCGAGACACTTAAACGATTTACACGAACTAAAGATTGGCATGGCGTCGTGTCATAGCTTGACATTGCTTAACGGGGAGTTGGCCGGCGATCCGCTGGATTTAAAGGTAGGATTTTATTTAAGTATTTTATAGTATTTTATGCTGCTTTTTTATGTTTTGTTTGTATCGCAAGTTTCTGGTAAATATTTTTGCTTAGTTTCTCAGACATAATGATGTTTATCAGTTGAGTGAGTCTTGGTATTGTTAATTTATATATTGTCTGTCTTTACGTAACACCGTTGTCACCACATTTCCAAATACTTGATCGTATGTGGAACAAAAATCAGTTTGAGATATATATATTTTTCTTTGTATATTATAGGCCTCAAATATGAACTTAATTGAAAACTTATTTTATGTTTAAGTAAAAAAACTTTGTATTGGTATACAAACTGTATTATTATACGGTGGTAATTTTTTTTTTTTAAATAATTTATTATTTTAATTATTTTAAAGATGTTTGAATCGACCGGATGGAGGTTAGAAGAACCGGAAGTACCGGAAAGTGCGAACTATGAACTTCTCACGCCTACTGTGGTTAAGCCTAGAGGAGCAGCTAATATTAACGTAGATGATTTACATGTAAGTGTAATATATAATTTAAAAAAAAACTAGGAAAGTAAAGGACAAGAACCCATTCAAAGTTCAAGCTCTACTATTTCTGTCCTTTAAGAGTATGGTTTTTTTATAACAGAACAATACTATTAATTTTATTTTGTTATATCTATAAAAATTATTTATTTTATCTTAATTTCTTATTCTGGGCAACTTATTTTCATCTATCATACCTTTAAATTTAATTTTTATTTTTACATACATTACAAGTTGTGTGTCCAATACATAATATACACATTTTCAAGGTACCACTAGAAGTGGGTATAGTACAGCAGTACCAGTTCGTGTCTAACTTACAAAGAGCGTCGGTGGCGGTCCGATTACTGGGCGAGGACGTTGTGCGGGTGTACTGTAAGGGGGCGCCGGAAATGTTGAGGACTTTGTGTAAACCTAGTACAGGTTAGTTAGAATTCGAGTTATTGCGTACTAAGTGGTGGAATTCGATGCACCGAGCTAATTAATGTCGAATTGTGAAATAGTGAGTAGATATCGAACCTACATCCACCCCATTAACAGTCTGACCTATCACATATTGGTCTATTGATAATAAAAATGTTTATAATAAAATGTTTAAATACTAATTCGGTTGGTGGGCTCTCAAAATTGCTATGTTTATCGAAGTTTTAGTTATGATATATTTCATTAATTAATGTCAGTAATTATCTGAATTCAATAAGAAACATCAATTTTAAAATAATTTCTATAATAAAAAATATGATTTTCGTTCCAGTACCGGGTAATTTAAATGAAATATTAAGTTCGTACGCGGAAAAGGGATATCGTGTAATAGCAATGTCTACGCGAACTATTGAAGCCACTTTCAAACAACTACAGAAAATGAATAGAGAAGAGGTTTGAATAGAAATCTGTTATGCTTTATCTTTTTAGCTTCATGCAGTAGTAAGTAAAACAAAAAAATCGATTCCATTAATTTGGATTCCAACTCGGGACAATTATTCATTTGCTTGCTCGGTAACAAGACAAAACACGAGAAAATGTATATAATTCATTATTCCGAATGGAAATGGAATGGAAATTTGTGTTGTTGTTGTGCAGCGTAAGATTTTACTCACATTGTTTATTTTTCAGATTGAATGCGACCTTGAATTTCTAGGCTTGGTCATAATGGAGAATAAACTGAAGGCGGCCACTACAGGCATTATAAGGGAACTTAAAGAGGCGAACATACACGTAGTTATGATTACAGGTATTTTTTTATACAATTATAAGTAAAAACACAAGTAAAACAAAATTGTAAGATTCGTTAACAATGGTAATAAGTTAAAACTAATATTTTGTGATTGCTTATATACCTAAGCTAAAAAATTTTAAATGTACAATGTTTCGATTGTAATAAAAATTACAATCAAGACATTAATTGTATATTATAGAGTAAAATAACCAAGTTAATTTCTAGGGGACAACGTCCATACGGCGGTAAGCGTAGCTCGCGAATGTGGAATCCTAGAGTGTGGAGAACGAGTGGTTCAACTGGGAATCGAACCCCACACAACTAAATTGTACTGTGAGAGTTCTATACAAGGGGTAAGGTTTATACTTAGACATTTAGAATTTAAGATTATTTTATCTTGACATAATATAACAAAATCGCTTTTCACTTATCTATATATATGTAAGCTTAAATCTTTTAAACGAATTTTAATATGATTGTTCTTAAGAAACTTTACATGTATATTATACTAATAACTGGTCTTATTTTTCTAATCTTTAAATGGAATAAATTAAGAGTAATAGTAATCGTTCTTGAGATAAGCGCTACAACCAAACATACTATCCAGCTTTATAAAATGTATATACATAAATATTTTAAATATATTTATAATATATAATACATAAGTAATTTATTGTAATGAAGCCGAATCTATATTTGTAATGTGCTATCGGAAAAAAAAAAATTTGTGTACTTACAACAGTAACAAATTAAAAAGCCATAATCATATAGTAAAGTGATAAAAGAAACTAATAAAAAATAAAAATTTAATACTATTTTAATTTTTAGATAAACGTAGGCGGTCGTAAATCCTTCGATCGTGAGTGGCGGAGCATCGACAGTGGCCACGTATCCTGGTCATCATCACGTGATGTAGAGACACCCTTGGAGGAGGCCAGATACAAGATTGTCATGACTGGTGATACTTGGAAGGTTGGTATATATAAAAAAATCTTACGTTGGCTTCATGCTTTATCTAGCATATAGTTTATAATCACAAGCGTGACACTACAGTGTCAAATTATACATTTTTATAAGACCTCAACAATATTTTTGTTAAATATTCCAGATCCTTCGCGAACAATTTCCAGATGCAATAGGCAGAGTGATATCCCGCGGCGCCGTGTTCGCGCGTATGTCGCCCGATCAGAAACAACAACTCATATTGGAATATCAGGCTTTGGGATATTACGTTGGTTAGTATTTGTTTTGTTGAGAAAGCAGCTTCGATTTGTTGCTAGTGGGAGAAAATGAAATCAAAGTATTTAAATTTTTTATTTTAAACTTTAGGTGAAGACTATATGTGTGATACAGATGAAGCTGAATAAAAGCTATCAGAGATCGGTTCTAGTTATAATTACGTCATTACACTCGTAACGCACCGAAACGAGTGGATAGTGGTTGGTGTTCTAAAATTGAAAATAATTACTAATTTTTTAGACCATATATCCACTCTTTACATTTAGCCCCAAGATTTCCCATCTCCTTTCAAAATGTTACGTACAGCAAAGTATAATTCTGTTATATTTCATTACTTCCAGGCATGTGCGGCGACGGCGCTAACGACTGTGGAGCCCTAAAGGCGGCCCACACAGGTATTTCCCTCTCAGATCTAGAAAGTTCTGTCGCGGCCCCCTTCACTTCCCAACAACAGGACATTTCCTGCGTGTCCCGAGTCCTCAAAGAAGGCAGAGCAGCTTTAACCACCAGTTTTGGAGTTTTCAAGTTTATGATTGCTTATTCACTCGCCGAATTCTTCTCTGTTGCTTTTTTATATTATTTTGATTCGAATTTAACGGATTTTCAGTTTCTGTTTGTAGATGTCGCCCTAATCGTTAATTTTGCGTTCTTTTTCGGTATGACTGAAGCGTTCACCGGCAAATTGTGTAAAATACCGCCGTTGACGTCATTATTGGGTTTAGTTCCTTTGGTTTCGTTGATAGGACAAATGTTTTTGTTAGGTTTAACTCAGTATTTGAGTTTTTATGCTCTAACTTTATTTCCATGGTACGTAAGACACACTTACGAAGGCGACGAAGCGAATGAATGTTGGGAGAATTACGCCATTTTTACGGTGTCCATGTTTCAATATATTATATTGGCAATAGTTTTTAGTCACGGCTCCCCCTATAGGCGATCGGTTGTAACAAATAAACAACTAATGTCTAGTATAGTAATAATGACGGCCATTTCTATTTATATAACGATTGCTCCGGCGCAATGGCTTTCGAAGTTTCTAGAACTGAGAATGCCTAAAGATCCTCTAATGTCGTATATTGTGATTGCGTTGGCGTCGTTCAATTTTGTAATGGCGTTGTTCTTTGAAAGGATAGTTGTGCAGTATTTGATGCAAAGCAAACAGTTTATACCAAAGTTCCTAAAAGAGAGACAAATAAGAAAAACACCATATTTGTCAATTAAACGACAGTTAACTGAAACTGATTATTTACATTGTGATAGTGTTATCAATTTTGATAACGAATCGAAAAGTTCCAAGTTCAATACTAGTTCTGATTGACTTTTTTTAAAAATATTTATTTGTTGGAAGAGTTGAATTTTTATTACTTTTTTATTTCTTATGAAATGATTATATAAGTGCATTTTAAAAAGTTGAAGGATTTTCGTAAATCGTAAATGCATTAAATTATATTAAGTTTATATTAAGATAATTTTAGCGTTAAGTAGAAAGAGGTTTATATAGTTTATATGCGAAATATATACATGAATTTTATACTTATATTACTTACCGTTTACGCTTTTTACGACATTTAAAGAGATTTTAAACTTGCAATTTGTACATTCCATATTTTGAGATAAAACTGTTAAATATTAATATTGAAATCCATTTAGGGTCAATAGCCAACATTGATGTTTAATTATAAAATAAAAACATTGTTTATAAAATATATATATAAAATATTTACTTTTATACAAACATATTTTATTAACATTTATAGTACTTTTTTTTGTAAAACGTAAAACTGTCCATTTAATTGAGAAAAATTTTATTAATACATATTTGTATCATTTACACGGTATTATATTATAAGGATTCTTTTAATAAATAAATTAAATGAATGAATATTAAATATTTATTTGTACATTATTATAATATAAATTATTTAAAAACGTGCCTAATTTTATTTTGCAATAATATTAAAAATTATATTTTAAGTAGAAAATATAAGATAAAAAAATTGTATTGTATGATAATGTATAAACAAACAAACAAAATCATTTTAGGCAGTTTGTATAACTGCCTGCCTAAGCAAGTGATATTTGTATATAATATATTATTTATAACAAAGTAAATATATAACTTTCTATAAGAGAGTTAATTAAATTTTAATTTAAAATATTCAAAATAATGTATGAAATTATTTACTTATTTTTATCTTCAAGCTACATTCTGCATACAGCAGTGTAGGCAGTCTGTGTTCCACACTAAAGTTGATGCTCAACCAACATATTACTTCATTTTTATTATTATGCAGACATATATAAGATTCTTTTCTTCCATTGATATTTTGTTAAAAGCACAAATTAATAAACGTTGTAATTATAAGTATTATTAATATTAATTTCACAGGATTTTATATTTTTATTTTGTTTGTATAATATTTCTCACTTGTTTTTACTTTATATTTTTATTGAAAAAAGAAAGCATGGCAATATTTCTCATTGTTTTGCCCTCATAAATATGCCAGTAATCTGTTATGAAATAATAAAAAATGTTATATTATATTTACAAAAAAATATATAGATATAAGTTTTTACTTTACCATATAAGTAATAATATTTTAAGCATATGTATAACATAATGCAAGGAGCGTATCCCAAAGTCATCAAATGAATTTGGCAATTGTAGACCCATAAATTATTAAATAAAAACATTTCTATGTTATATCTGTATATTATATTTTGAAATGGATTATCACGAAATTTATATTACAAACCCGCCTCTTCAAACTCCCCCTTAACGTGTGACGTGATACATGAATAGTCAATCAGATATCAATGTAGTTAAACTACAATTTAGCAGAAACTGTCAATTATTATTTTTCTACAGTGTTTTTTTAACATAAAATAAACATAATATTTGAAGTATATTATAAATGTGCCTTAATTAAATTAGTATTAAGTAAAAGTATTAAAAAAAAAGAGATGTTACCAATGTTTTTCATTTTAAATTCTCATATGCATTTATAATATGTATATTTATAGTAACTTCAATTAATTCAACCCTATGAATAACTTAGCGTTTTTTAAGTTTATTTAAAACATTGGAAGGTTTTAACATTTGTTTTAAATAGTTTAATATTTTTCTCATTTTTTTAAACATCTTATATTGTATCATTATGAAAATAAAAAAATGGTAAACCATAATGTTTTTTGCATTATAACTAAATAATGCATATAAATATATAATAGTTATAAATACAGTATGGAAGTATACTTTTATAAATATTTATTATGTTTGCATTTATTTATAGTTTTCACAAAATGTATGTAATTTTGAATAATAATATTCTTTTACCGTTGAATAATAATGATGTTTTTTTTAAATATTCATGATATTACCGTAATAATTATTAGTAATTTATAGTTATTTTTTTAATTCTTATGACATAGTTAATGAATATTCCAGGAACTAATACGCTACGCGCTGGACTTTTTTTTCTTGTAAATTGTATTTTTTGTTTTTGATAGCTTTTATACCAACAAAGTTAAATTTCATTATACTAGGATATATAGCACACCCATTGGTGTTTACAATCTTATTTCTTTTCTTGTGATATTAAAAATATTTGTATTAAGAATAAAATAGACGGAACAGCAAATCGTAAATTATTTCCCTTCATAGTTGTATGAAGGGAAATATATAAATATATGTATGTAGAATTTCAATTTTGAAACCAGTCATTGCGCAGGGGCACGAGTGTGTATGCTACATGCTACTGGTTATGGGTTCAATTCCCACTCAAGAAAGTGAAATATTTTTTAAATTTATATTTTGATTTCGTCTCTTTAGTAACGAAGCAAAACGCGGCGCCATGTTGGTAATGATCAATGTCTCCAGAATTCAAGGGAAAGTAGGGAACACAAAATATTTTTTTCCTGGGGAAGTGTTCAGGGTTAAGGCAATCTGGTATATTGAGACATTTTAAGCTAAAAAATTTTACTAAAGAGAAAATGTCTTTATTTTTTGCAGAGAACAAGAGCTTGTTGAATAAAAATAAATAACTTTCGCAATATAATTTATTACTAAAAGCAATAAATAGTGTGACAATAGACTCTAATAATAAATTAACAAAAGTTAAACTTTATACATAATTTTCATATTATTTTGGCATCACAGTACATTCAGAATTTTTGTGGGCTTCTTCATAGCACAGAGCTCTTTTGATGTAAAATACAACTTACAGTATAAATTTTATATTTTTCTTAACACAATATTATGAAAAAATAGTTTGGACGTCTAATAACAAGAATAAATAATAGGGATTTAGCAAATTAGTAATATAGTTTTACTTTATAAAGACTTGAATGAATATTGAAGTTTAATATTTGACTTCTATCGTTAAAATAAAGTTGTGTGACAATATAAATATATATTTTTAAATGATTAATAATTTATTTTTACTTCCTATTAACAATGGAATTTAGCACGATTTTACTTGAGAAAGTCAAATATTAAGTTTAACATCTAACATACATATATGTAGTTATATATGTATGTTCAATACATATATGACTTTACTACATTCAATATTAACTAAGACACTAAATAGATTTGAATACAAAAAATATAGTGTATATTAAACTTAAGATTTATATTAATGAAAATATAATAAAAGTAGAATATTGTTGGTTTATTTATATTTTTAATTGTATATATCGTAAGATATTGTTGAATATTAATTTATTAATAATAATTAGCATCTTAGATGCACCACAATAGTATATATGTTTTCAAGTACATAAATATATTACTCATATTCACTTTGCGAGCACAAAATGACAGAGAAGTATGTATTACGAATATAGTTATAAAAAATTTTAAATAATTTTTCAAAATTGAAACAAACCTTGACAATTTCTCTTAAGATTTAAGTAAAGATTTTTGCAAGTTATTTTTTTGATCAATCGTCAAAGAGAAACTTCGTAAAGTATTTTTAAGTTTCATTTAAGTCGCACACTTTCTTTTTTAAACGTGAATGCAATGAAGCACCACATGTATAAACTGATCATTAATACAATTAATGATAAATTATACAAACATTGCAAATGACTTGCGACGCCACGAGGTGGGCTCTAAGGTGTCATAACTATAATATATATTATTAATTATTATTATGGAAAACATTCCTAATATATACTTATTATATAAACAGTCAAAATGAGTGTAGAAAATGATTAAATTCTGGACACAATTCTTAACTAAAGTCGAACAGTCAAACAATTTGTAAGAACCTATTCTTCACGTACTCTTAGTACCGGTACATTGTACATTGCAGACTTTTAAATGACAAAATTTCATCAGAGGAAACCATCAGAGGAAAATTTGAGATTATAGTTATTAGAACCTTACAATATTGAACTATAACCATTTTCGTTATAGTTAAAATTTGTTTATTAATTCTTTAAAATTCAATTACAACTCGTTATTTACTTGAATATTGAAAAGGACTACTTATTTTTATTTTAATCATTATAATTTAAAAAGAACAAAACGCTCACATCGGGGAATAGTGAGAACTACGTAAGTTAATAAAAAACGACCATTAAACTGAATAAAAATCTACAATGTACGGCGGCTATCATTCTAGCTACGATCTACGCAGATTGAACTTAGTATGCCAAAATAAATTTCAAGATACATCATTACACCTACAGGCTGTTCTAAATAATTATATGAAAAATAACAAAACTAACAAGGATTACGTTTAAGGAATAATAACTTATTACATTTAATTCAAAAATGTTATTTTGGCATAAGTAAGTTATTTAATTATGATTAAAACTGTGATTATTACACAGTAAACATTTAATTTATAATTCCATAAAATGGCGAATTTCAATGTTCAAGGGTTGCGGCGGAGCTTGGAGAAGAAACTGTAACATATAGTATAATATATTACTAAATATACATAAAAATAATAGTTATTTGATCTAATATTAGAAAAGAATAAAAATAACAAGTTGTTTTGTTTCAGCCATCACCATTTTCTAATATTTAAGAGTTTCTACAACTTGTAAAACCAAACGATTTATGGTCTAATTTTAATATTTGATAACAAAAATAATTTAACGGTTAATTCCCAAAATAATCTAATAAAACAGTGCATTGTGCAAAGTGCGTTCCGTATAGTGCGTTGAGAGTCTAACTCGACTTGTACCTTTTAAATTTTCTTTTATCTGTCCCCAATTCACAATTTTACACTAAATAAAGAAATTTTCAATCTCATATAAATAGTTTTTTTACATTCAAATACATATTAGTTGTATTTTGCAATATTTTTCATACCAGACGGCAAGGCACGGTGTGTAATGGAGAGTGGCGTGAAGTTGGACATTCGATGTCTTGAAAATTATCGTCTAATGTCAAAATGAGAATGTAACACAAACAAGTAATGTAATGGCGCAAAATAACTTACCGGAAGCTTGTATTCGTGCAGGAGCAATGCGTAGTGCAAAGTGGTGCAAGTTCGTTTCTTTGACTTTCTTACCAGACGTTTTATTTCCATAGTTATTTATTTATGGTATATTAGCATAATCAGATTTACATTAAAACATTTCAATGTTGACTTTTATGAAAATTTGATTATCTTCCAAGATAAAAATTAAACCACAGTTTACGCTGTAGTTATCTGTCATATAAAAATATGCACATTTAAAAGCACACATTAAAAAAGCTCTTCAGATTGTAATATAAAGTATAAAAGACAACAAAAAGAAAAATAAATAAAAAGCCCATTGATCGTGAACATTTCGTATAATATTTTAACAACTAACAGAGAGACAGGCGAAGCAAGCGCTACTACTCTCGCTAATTTCGTTTCGAACATTGATTCATTTTACATTCATTGTGCATTACTCTTAAATATACAAATATGTATACATTACTAAAGGAAACCGATTTAACATAATTGTTGATTAGACATGCACGTGGTCAAGATTAAAACCAAGTTATATATAAAAAATAAATATCCTAGCAGATCTATGAAACTGGAGACATCGGTCGCAAGGACCGACGACGCGCCGAATACTGTACAAAAGCTGTGTAAACTTTATAAAGAAAACACTTTTAAAATATAATAAATTATGCAACACAAAAAACATCGATATTGCATCTAATCATATAAATACTTAATATTACATATAAAATGCAAATTATTTAATTAAACGTTACGTCCGCATTTGTGGGCTGTTGTCATAAAATATTAAAAAATTAAAATAATATAATTGAATGTCAAAGTTTAGTAAAAAAAAAAACAGGCGAATATTAATAGAGGACAGCGCACAAGATTGGACGTAAGCATATAAATTCTTAAATTGCAACAAAACGACTGTCAAATATATTATTAATAATTATTATTATTTAAGTCAAAGTGTAAAACAATAGATTTTAAAACGAAAAGCGATATCAAGATACAGGCAAGAATATAGACACGATTTAAAACCTACGTAAATCTGTATAAATTAATAATAATAAAAAACATTATATAAATCTGCATTGTTACCATTAACTAGCACTAAGACTTTGATTTCTTTGAAATCGAAACGTCAAAATTTGCCATAAAATGACTGTACTCGTTTGTACGACAATGGAAGCGTTGTAAGCGCGAATAATTGAAGTTTTTAATATTAATTGTGTATAATATTCATTATAATTGAAAATTTTATTTTAAGCGGCGCTGGACTGGGTTATTATATGAAAGAAAAATATGACATAGTTATCTATATTTAAATATAGCTATATATTATATATAACTTGTTTAAATAAATATGAATAAATTTTAAACATAAAAACTAATAGTTAATATAAATAGTTAGTCCCAAGTGCCAAGCACTGTCCAACAACTTCCATTGTAAAATTGAATGACACGAATAATCTCTAAAATTTTCAAAATGGAGTACAAATAAATCACATAGACATCCACTGAGAAACTTACACAATACTACATGTACGACTATTGTTTCACAGAGCACCATCACAATGTGTTCACTAAATATTTTGATTTTCATTTTGAAGACGTTTAAATATGATAACTAGCGGCCACTTTATTGTAGATATGTCACATTCATGTGCACTCAGACATATCAGTAAACAATTAACTGATGTTAAGTTGCTACATATATTAATTCTCGTCTCTGAGTGCCAGATGGGAGCTGCCATGAAACAGTAGTACAATAACAATAAATAGTTACAAATCTAAAGCTACTCTATGTACCGTAGAAGTTTCGTCGTCGCTCGTTCGCTTATTTCTTCCGTTTGAGTTTGGGTATTCTGTAAGGCGTGCGTGAGTTAGCGGGCGTTGTGTTTGGAACATTTGGATTTTTTTTTAGTTTAAATATGTATTGGACTAACGTTTAAACCAAGGTAATTTGTAGGATTTTTTAAAAAAATATTGAATTTTAAGAATTCCGAATATATCATTTCATTTGAATACCATCAAACATTTTATTTATTTTATTATACTTTTATTTTATTTAGTTTATTAATAAAGAACAAAATAATAAAATAGTTTAAGAAATAACTGTTGCTAAAAGGTTTCAAAATAAACATTTGCACGCATAACATAAAATGTTTGACAGTTAAATAAAAAGAGACAGTGTATTGAATGGCGTGGAAACTTTCAGTGACTCTGTGTATTAGTTCAGTGCACGATGGTGAGACGTATTATATACAATTTGGGAAAAATAAGTATTATTTTTTTTTTAAATAAAAAAAGTTATAAATTTATTATTTAGAAAACTTACCCTGAACTCTTCTTGTGGGGCGATGATTGTGACTTTTCCGATTCGAGCAACTTCGTGCTGGAATCTTTCATGAATCCTAGAAATATTTTTTTTATTATATAATATTACAACTTATAACATTTCAAAACTAGCAATGACTCGGGCTTTATTAGCAACATAAGTAAAAGATACTTTAAATATAGCAGACATTCTAAAATCTACTAACCTTTCCCGGATATGCCGAAAACGGAATTGCCCAAGTCGTTGAGACTGCTCGTGAACTTGTCCGCTTCATTCGCAATAGTGTCGGCTACAACCTCCTCACTTTCCTTAGCACTCGACTTGGCTTTGTCCAAACTATCATCCACTTGCTCTAACCTATCCTTGGCTGAACCCTTTATATCCTCCAGTTTATTTCCAGCCGCTACTTGGAAACCTTCAAAGCTATCTTTAACATTCCCGAATAATTCCTTCGAGCTTTCTTCTGCGCTTGATGCAGTACTTTGTACACCACCGACGAATTCCCGCGCAGAGTCTTCCAAGCTATCGAATGTATTTCCTGCGGAACTCTGGAAGCTGCGCAACGTGTCCTGCGCAGAACTTTCTAGGCCTTGAACATCGTCCCGAATATCCGCCAACGTGTCTCTGGCAGAGCTTTGTAAATCATCGTATGTATCCTTTGCGAAGCTAACTTTATCTTTAGTGGCACTTTCCACTGAGTCAAAAGCACTGGCTGCTGAACTTTGAACTTGATCGAACGTTTCCAAGCCTGATGATTGTAACTCATTTCCTTTATCACAAGCCGCCTCCTGAATCCTTTGTACTTCATCTCTTCCACTATCCTTTATTTCATTGAATTTGTTTGAGATGTCACTTTGTACTTCTAATTTTTTGTTTACAGCAGCATTTATAGTTTCCTCTGCGGCTCTTTTGATTTCTTCAGTTGTCTGTTCAGCCTGTTGTCGTATTCTATTAAGCCTGTTCTCTGCCTCGTCTTGCGCAGTGTTTTTAGCGTTTATTAATTCATCACTCTTTTCACTAATCGCAAATTGTACACCTGATTTCACTTCTTTTACTTTTTTCTTAGCTTGTTCAGTTTTATCATGAATAGAATTTTCTACCGAACTTTTCGTATCATTAAAAGACTCTTCTAACTCTTTCTGTTTATCCTGTACAATTTGTACTGCATCATTCTTTGCAACTTGAATATTTTGTACTATTTCATCCTTTGAATTATTTACATTTTCAATGAATGAGTCAGCTGTGTTTGTGGCATTTTGTATAAGTTCCTCTTTTTTGTCGTTTACAGATTTAACGATATTTTGAGATTGGTCGTGTGCAGATTGTAAGAGTTCATCTTTTTTATGTTGAGCACTTTTTAAAACCTCCTCAGAAGCTAGCACAATCTCATCTTTTTTGCTTTGCAGGCCCTGTGATACATCATCAACTGTGTCTTGAGCACCTTGAATCAATGAATCTTTTACGTTGTTTTTATTTTGAATTAGTTCATTTTGAACTTCTTGTGCTTTATCCAATAATTCATTTTTCTTTTCTTGTGCATTGTGTACTAGCTCCTCTTTCTTATTCTTGGCACTTTCCATGACTTCGCTAGACTTATCTTGTACAGTCTGAGATACCTCCTCTATCTTATTATTTGTATCTTTTATTAATTCTTCCTTTGTATTTTTTGCATTTTGTAACAATTCGTCTTTCTGATCTTGCATGTTATTTACAATTGATTCTGAATTATTTTTTGCTTCAATTATCAGTTCTTCTTTCTGATTTTTGACATTTTGTACTAATTCATCTTTTTTATTTTGAACACTTTGCACTACTGTTTCTGTACTTTCTTTCAATTTTTCTTGTTCTTTAGAAATATTATCTTCTAATTCATTCTTTGCATCAGACACTTGCTTCGCCAATTTGTTAGCAGAATCTTTCCCTTCAGCAATTTTTCCTTTAATATCATCTTCAATTTTTTCTTTTTCTCCAAATATGTTATGGACCAATCCCGTGAAAAAATTTTTTCCTTCTTTAGATTTTTTCTCTTTTTTATTTTTATTCTTAGATTTGTGGCCCTTTTCTTTTATAGAATCAACAGATTCACCTAGTTGATTTAGTTTGTCGCTAGCTGCTACTTTAGCTTCATCTATTGTACTCTTAGTATTTTCCTTAATGTTGTTCGCTTTGTCCTTATTATTTTCATTATGATTCTGTACATCTATTTTTGCGTCTTGAGTACTTTTATTAACATCATTCTTAAGATCATTTACTTTGTTCGAAATTGAATTTGTTTTGTCTTGCGTTGCGTCTATGACGTCTACAGATGTTTCTTCGATTGTTTTTCCTAACTGGAATAACTTATCTTGACCTCTGAGCCTCATCTCTTCAGCTCGCTCCATTGCTGCAAAATCAAGCTCATGAAACTTGCTCTTAGCTTTTTCTTGTGCATCATCAACAGCTTCAATCACGTTGCTTACTTTGCCATTAGCAGAAGACATAATTTTATCAAAGTCTGAAGAAGCTTTTGTCTGCACATCAACGATTTTAGCTTTAGTATCCTCTTTCGTTTTATCTACCGATTTAGATAATTCATTTATTTTATTATTCATTGCATTATTAGCATTTTGAACGTTATTTTCAATGTTAGACTTTAACTCTTCCTTTTTGTTAATCAGATCATTCTTTAGGTTTTCTGATTTGACTATGATATCCTCTTTGACGTCACTCGCTTGTTGTTTGATATTATCTTTTTCTTTTGCGACCTTATCTAGACTATCTTTTATATCATTTTCTGCACTTTCACTTATTTGCTTAGTAACGAATGCAACTTGTTCGATTCTGTCCGCCAAATTAGACGTTTCGTCGTGTAGATGTTTTTCACCTTTCTTATATCTACCTTCACAACATCCCGTGTAAAATATGAAGGGATCGGTTTTCTTGCAATGTAAAGGGGTGTCAACTGGCTGCATATGCTCATATTGGTGGTATACTTCCTCTGTTTTTAGTCGTATGTCATTTGGAGATTCTTCTTCAACTATTAGTTTCGTCGCGTATACTTGATTATTGACATCGTCATCATCTTTAACATGTGGTTTAGATTTCACATCTTTGAACATGTCTTCGACTTTTTCTAACAGATCTTCCGTAATGAGCCTCGGAGCTGGTTTGGGTGGAGATTTTTCTTTAGATTCACGTGGCTTAGGTTGAGGCTTAGGTGACGATTCCTTACTGTCTTCTTTATCCTCGCTATGACTGAATACATTTTTCACTTTACCCGCAAGCCCGCCTAAGAAACCCTCTGGTTTCTTTTTACCTTTCTCTAGAGTATTCATTGGTGTTTTATCTTCGTCAGAATCGAAAGTTGCCTTTATTTTATTTGAATCAACGTGCTGACTGTCACCGTTTACTGAAATAAATTATTGATTAATCTACTGTTTCCATATACTCACATTTAATTTGTCGTGACGTCTGTATAAGAGGAGTCATATTATACATATATAGAAACCGAAACATTTATCGTAATATAATAATAATATACGTACATATTATTAATAAAAACTTAAAAATATATTATAAAATATAGTTTCACAGTTTGTTCGTGTCTTGCAAAGCAGAGTCTACATGTGTATGGGAGGGCTAGCATGACATGTAATGAAATATAATATATGATGACAATACTACTACATAATAAAATAACATAAATAATAACTAATTGTTTACAATTAGTCAATTTTGTGCTGTTTGTTAGTTTCAAGTCAGAGAAAATAATAATAAGAAATAATTGTTTAAAAACTTGTATCAAAATGCGTTTTTGTAAGATATTTTTTCAAATACTGAAATGTTTTTATTGATCTTCCACTTACTGTGAGGTTTATTATCTTTATCTTCAGTCTCTTTAGTGACGAGGTGGGAGGGATATTTTACATCGCCGTTAGCGATTGATTTATCCTGCAAAAGACAATTAAAATACTTAAAAAGTGATCATTTAAAACCGAGCAATTGCGTAATGAGTGTTAAGAATCTAACCACAACCCTCGCATAAACATTGTACAATAAACAATATTTTAAAATACGTACGTGTCCGTTGATTACAAGCGCAGGTTCACTCGGTATGGAAGGCGGTCCCACACTGTGGTTGTGGTCCCAGTGGAAGCTCAGCTCGTCTTTTAGTGCGTCGAAACCTGAGGAAAGAAACGAAAAATAATATTTTTACAATAAACAGATAAGATTTAATTAAAGCTTTATTGCTTAGGTGTCCATAATATACTTTAATTTGTATTTAAAAAAAAATCAGTTTTGTAACTGACTACTAATATAAACATCAAAATTGGGCAGTTCACTTGTGTCATCCGGTTGTCTCTTTCTCCTAATCGCTTACAGTGTAAGTGTGCAATTTCGTAAGCGTATTATTAGTTTTTAGCTTCACCCTGTATGCGGAAACCCACCCTGACACTTTGTATCCCAGAAAACCTGGAAACTTAGTGTTAAGAAGAAACTTCCGTTCCCTACTTTCTATTGCATGTTAAAAGGCGGTACTCAACGCTGAAACGCGGAGCTATTGTAATAGTTTTTTCAATAACTACTTATTAGTGCACACGCACAAAAGTAAACTAATTAAGAATTCCTATATATGTTAAGAAAATATATTGATAAGTAAAGTTCCCGGTTTCATCGACACCGACGTCAATTCCAAAAAACTTGTGAGGCACCATCCATAACTCAAATCCCATTCGAGATAAGTATTTATAATTTATGAGCAGTGACTTAAAAACGAAAACTATGCAACAAAATAATAGTTTCATACCAGATTGATCCAAATTAAGGCAATCGAGGTGACTCTTAGCGGCACGAGGCGCGATACGCTCTGGCAGCGCCACGTCTAACACACACGCTGGATTTGTTTGCTGTTCTCCTTTGGCTACCTGAAAGGGAAAAAGGTATTAATTATATATACATTCCACATGTGCAATCTACACAATCCACAAAATCAAAATTAGGTATCCTAATTATGTTAATGTTATTTAGAAAATGTTTTTTAGGAGTAACTACAAATAACAACATTTACTTACTTTAGGTTCATTCATGAAGTAAATCCTTCCAGACGGTGATTCTTCGTGATGTTTTACTCTAACTGTAAACTCAACTCTGTTGTCTTTGAAAGACTGTAATAATTATAAATGTTTATTTTAATTACATTATTATAACAAGAAGAAATTTAAACATAAATTAAAAAAAAATCTAAATTAAAAAAAAATATATTACCTCAAAGGTGAACGTAGGTTGTGTTCCCGATTTAGTGACCGGCACTAAGTTTCCAGAAAACTCTAAATATATAGGTTTTCCGTCCAAGAATCGGACTGCTGTCGAGTGCGCTACCTCTGTATAATGCTCCTGGTAGACAAAACGAAAATGTACTAAAAATTTATTTTGAAACAAATATAAGACATACAGATAAGGTTGTGTGCGGGATTCAGCTTGATTCAGACAGATTTATTTAAGAATAGTGATATATAATTCAAATACCTGATGCAACAATGTGTCGTACGCGTATCTGTCAGTGATGTAGAGTACTAACAGTCTTCCTTCTAAAGCGTCCAGTCGTTTTCCGAGCACTACTATGCGCACTTCGAATGGCACTAACAGCATTTCTCTGTTTAAAGATTATAAAAGTATTTTTACTAAGTAGATTATAAAAGTAGTCGTGGCGCTGTGCCACAACATGTAACCGTAACCGAGACGGTTGCGAGTTCGACTCCAGCTCGAGGTAATGAAATATTTTAATATTTTCTTATCTGGCAACAAGACTAAGCGCGTCGTTGAGTTTGTCACTCCACACGCAATATCTCGAAAATTCTGCGGAAAGTGGGGAAAGAAGTATCCTAATAGGTTCTCCTGCTCTCTCTGCCTGCTGATACTACGTATTTATTAGAAATTTAACGCCGCACTTTGTAAATTAAATTTGTTTTTTCTTTTACAATATAACTTTTGTTAGTTATACGGATAATAATTCTGTTACCTGTACAGTTCAGTCGCCAATTTGGTAGCGTCGCTTACATTTTGACAATTCATCAACCAAAACCTAGAAATAATAAAGAATAATTGAATAAAAACTTTCTTATTCTAAAACTAATATATTTGTATGCATATATATATATATATATATATATATATATATATATATACAAAAATATAATAAAATAGCATTCTCAGTAGCTATCTACAAACCTAGCGGAAACGGTAGTAGTAAAGGAAGCACAATCATCAGTTATCGTGAGGGGAGTTGAACCCGTGACATCCTCCCATACAGCTCGAGCTTGTCCACCCATTATGGAGCATAAAAGACGTAGATTAGCTGTAGATTGTTTGTCGTGACTGTTGACCTGAAAATTTAAATTATTTTTTTTATATAATATTGTTTCTTTTTAAGAGATTTTATGTTAAAATATTATTAACTGAAACTTAAAATTATGCCATTGTTATTTATATATGTAATCTTTATTTATGTTCGTAAAGATTTTGAATTTTTATTTACAATTTCTCGGTCCTGAAGCCAGTAACAACTAATTACTATTAAATTTACATATTATGTTTCGTTACTATTACAAGAAATACAATATTTGAAAGCGGTACATATTAACAAAAATCACACATAACCCGACCTTAGCATCAACACAATGCGGTAACGGAGCCGTCAGCGTGATCGACCTGTGGAACTTGCGCCTCCTCGGCTCCACAGTGAGCACGGGCGACACGGCGGCGAGGCGCGGCAGGGCGCGCGCGCGCTGCGCCGGCGCCGCGCCGTGCGCCTGCAGGCCGACGCGGATGCGCTTTGTTAGCGCTGCTGGCGGGAACAGAGCTTGGACCTGAAGAGGTGGGATAGTTATTTTATTTGTATTTAGGGGAACGCCATACTATCGTTTTTCAGGTAACACCCAATTACGCCAAATTATCGAGGACAATTTGTGCCAATATAATTTATATGAAAAAAAAATTATTATAAAAAAGTATTCATTCGTCGGCCACCAAACAAATAAATATACAACCTGTGGTATATGAGCAGAAGATATAGTGCCTCCCTCGGGCCCTATAATGTGGACCTCTTGGCGCACTCGCGACACTACCGCCAGGTAGTGGGGGAAGTCACATGTTATGATGCGAGTGACCCTCTCTCCTTTCTCTCCTAGTGACTCGCCGCTATTGCCGTGCTCTTGTCGCTCGCGGGTTAGTGCTTCCTAGAAATTGTGAAAATTAAATATTTTTTAGTGAAAATATTAAATGAATTGCGTTACTTGTAAAGTCAAACACTGCCACTGCACCACGACGGCCTCAATTAAATAAAAAAAATATTTTGTGATCACAAGTATACTTATTCACGTTATCATAAAAATCTTTATAAAAAAACGTGGTCACGAATATTAAGTAAAATATACTAAATACATAATATGTGCTATAAAATCTTATTATAGATATAATTTAAAGATATTTAAATTACCTGTATCATAGGGTTATCGTTGTTATGTAGGTAATGGTCTTGCCAGGTCTCGCCGGTGTCGGACCTTAGTATTACAATTTCCCTCTCTGGGCATGACGCTGTGAAGATTGGTACTTCGATTATGACCGGCCTGGAAAATTAAGTATTTAGGTTTATTATAAATACATATATGAAATAATGATCTCTTCAGATTATTTCAGTCAAGTGTTTTAAAACTATTCTTTTTGCTCGTTGTTTTCATAATAAAAGTACACAATAATTATATATTATAATAAGTAATAATAATTAAGATCTAAATTGATATTGAATCCCTATTAGTCTATGGTACATGAAAATATATTTAATGATCCTATGCATTACAAATTCAAAATAAACATGTCTTGAAAATATTTCAATATAGTTATAACTTACGCCAAAAACTTAGCTCCCTGTGGCTGCAACTCCAGTAATCTTGACGCTAAAGCCTCTCCCTCCATAAGCGGCGGAGGGGCAGCTACGGGTGCACGCCGGGTGGCAGCACTGTCAAATTATTATAGATATATAAATGTATAAAAGTCGTCCTCTCGCAGCGGCACAGGGTATGATTGTAAACGCGACTCTTGTGGGTTTAATTCATGGTCGAGTAAATAAATATATAAGAATACAAAGTGCAGCGTTGAGTTCTATCATTCAACACGCAATCTCCCAAAAATTGAAGGGAAATTAGGAAACAGTGTTTTAACGATAGTTTCCCATGATAAGCGGGATACACCATGAAGCGAAATCAAATTATATCTACACCAATGTATGTAATGACCAAATTAGTTGCAAAAATTACAATAAAAAACATTTGCCAATCTTAATTATTTTTAATGATCTGTTGAAATATTTAAACATATTTTGTTCTTTCTGACAAAATATTAATTTTAGCTACCTTTTAAACAATAATGACACAATTCGATGTTTTAAAATAAATATGCGCCATACAAAACACAATGAAAATGAGGAGAATGACGGAATCGCGTCATTTATATAAATACACAAATATCTTATACAATTTAAGATTACATTTTGAGTATGACGCATAAAGAACTGTTGAATGTTTTGGAAGTAAATATTCTCGACCTATTTGGAAACGCTCACTTATATGTTATAACATATTGAAGGACAAATGTTTTAAATGATATTTAGAAAACAAACGAAAGAAAAATTATTAAAATAATTTCGTATTATATAGAAACAGACATTTTTTAATTTCGCATCTAGTAGGCGGAGAGAATGTGATAATGATAATGATGTGTGAATAAAGCGCGAATCTGATGATAAAAAATGTATTCAAATATGCATTTTAATCTTCTATAAGTTATAGATCATACGGGGAACGATAAAATATAGATTATTGATGTGGATACCATCTGAGTCGATGACTATCTGTACCATTATTCAAACTTACTAGCGGCCGAAAATAAAGGGAATTGGAAAACGTTCAAAAGTTGAAAACGCCTAATAACACGACGGGTGACACGCGATACAGTCATTAATATTTCATATTGAAGCTACGATATTATTATCGATTAAGTAGTTTTACGAACTGTTTCTTTGAGACAAAATATTGTCTTAGAATGAGATTAAAATCACATATACGAGTATAAACAGTGCACAATTAAAACGTGGCAAACACCCAAAAAACCGAGGACGTTTCTGTTTATGAGTCATTTTGCATCGACCTTACACTATTGTTAGGTTAGGTAATTATTACCAAAAAAATGTACAAAATATTAAAATACTTTACCGGCAAGTAACTCTGGTAGGCGCAGCACACGCAGCCGGAGGAACTATTACACGAACGCCCCCGCGCCTCTTTGCCTTCATAGCACCACCGCGGGCGTCCACCACGAACGACACCAGGAATCTATTTTAGATGTAGAAAATAATATATAAATGTAATCGTAAGATTCTATAAAACAATGAAATAGATTAAAATTATAACCTTATATATTACTAATATTAAAAAAAAAATGACAAATATAATATCTTTTAGATAATAAACTATTAATTACGTCTAATTAAGTGCATTCAAACACTCAACACGCTATATCTTGTAAATTAGGCGAAGAGTTGGAAAATAAGAAAGAGTATCTTAACACTAGACTAGATTCCCCCATGTCTACCCTGATATATGCTTAAAGCTAAAAAAAAATTAACACAAACCCAATATCCACCGGCTGCCGTTCAATAGTGGCGACTCTGCTATCATTATTACTGGGCCACAGGTGTCCATCTGTGACGCTGTCCTCGAGCGGACGCGCCCGGTTCAGCGTGCCCGCCTCGCTGTTCATGTAGCGGTATTGCTGTTGCTGTTGTATTGGACACTCTACTTCTCCTAGATTAGAGATTTGAAATATATAGTATTAAAACTACATCTAATATAGACTTAGTACTTTATAAGTAATAAGAATTTATATAAGAAATGATAAACATGGCACTGATCAAGTGATTGTAACGTCAGATTATGAATCTAGTCAATCTCTCTACGTCTCTCGTCTACTACTACTATTAATTTCTTCAAAAAAGATCTCGGTTATTTAATGAGAAATCAACAAGTTAATAAGTAAAATATATCTAAAAAAAATATGATAATCATTTACAAGAAATATACAATAATTACAATATAATACAACAATACATTACAATAATTTCAAGACATCACCAATATTATATTTTTAAAATATATTTTTTAGGCTTTTAGACCCAAATACTTACCGCCTTCGTCCTCGGAGTCGCTCATGAATGTGTCCTGCATAAGCTCAGGTGCCGCGACCCTATATTTGCCTTCCAAACCACCTGGAACAACAAAAAAACCATACAATTAAAATATTGAATATTTGTAATATCTCCATACGTATCTATACATTGATACTCTTGTATATTCATTAGAAATCATTCATTATTAATAGAAAGTATACATAGAGCTGTAAGGAAGTCCCTACCAAGTTAAATAAGGAACCACGCCGCTCCCGCGCATTCACAAACAGAAACGAAATTGATATTCAATCATAAATGAAGGAAAAGGACCGAACTATCGACGTATAGCACTGTCCCGTTTTAGCGTTTTTTGGCTGTTAATTTACATTGCATCAATCACTACAGTTAAGTTCGATGACAGTGATGGCATAATAGTAAAAACAATATAACTACTAATACGTTCTCGAGGAAATGAAATGTTGAGAATTTTTTATTTCCTCGCTCTTGTACTGAGGCAAAGTGCGTCGTTGAGTTCTGCCACTCAACACGCAATGCCTCCATAATTGAACAGAAAGTGGAGAGAGGAGTGTCTAAGACTGGGTTCCCTTGCCAACCCTATTGTGTGTGATACAGCGTGAAGTAATATAATAATAATAGAATCAATGAAGTCCAATGTGTATTAAAGAGTTGGACTAATGCCCGAATTGAATGATTGATTTATTAATAACTGTTTATTATAAAATACTTTCTCCGTTCCGAGTTCTCTTTTATTATGTTATAAATAGAAAATTTCGCCTTTTTATTTTTGTTTTTCAAATAATTTTTTATTGTGTTTTTTTTTAAATGAATCATTTATGTATATTTTTGAAGAATTATATATAGATATATTACGGAATTGAATCATTCTATAACAATACTTTAGTGAAACAATTTATTCAGCCAAAGAAACAATATTATTTTATATGGAAATAGACACTCCAATCTGTAATCCATAAAAAGGACGTAACGTGTGAGAAAATAACACAACTAATAAAAACGCTAATTACAACTCATACGTAAGTAAGTACCCACCTACCAATACGATTCTCACAATAAAACACTAAACAATACATTGTTTTTTTTTTCTAAATGCATTACATAACTAATATGAGGTCATTGCGTGGGTGTTCAATTGACTCCACCATCACCTGACTCGGTGACTTCTGACTTCATTCAATTCCTTGGAAGCCATCACGAATACCACTACGAATGGCTTATAGAGGTCATTGGGACGAGTATGGTATGCCGGTAATAGTATTTTATCTGGACCGAAATGTACTTGATTGCAGTTTTACGACGTATAGAAATTAATGTTTTTTCATATGTATAGGTAGAGGTATGTTCTTTTATATGTAGGTATTATGTATTCTGAAGTGAAAACATAGTCTCAAAGTAGGCAGGTAGGTGTGATTTCATATTCCACTTAAGGTATTCTACATACAATGTTTCTTTGATATCTTTAACGACACAGTACACGTGTCTTTGAATAACAAAAATGTGTTAAGAGTGAAAATATCACTAAATTCTTTTCACTCATTAAAAATATATACATAAGGTGAGATATCATCAGCATTTGCTTACAAAATACTTCATTATGTTTTGAAAGCTTTGAAATGCAATCGAAATAATAATTCTAAATATAAGCGATACGTTCAAATATTTTTCTATGTTTTCTAACTGTGAGTAGCTGTACTACAGTACTGTACTGTAATATGTACTCGTAAAATGTAAATTAAGTACGCTATATATGTACAACATTATACACATGTAAAACTATTTTAATTGTGTGATGTGTGTGTTTAATATTATAGTATATAAAAGAATATTAAACAGCAATTTGAAATTTATTTTAGAGTTATTTATTATATTTTATTGATAAAGATGCTGGCATATTAAATAATTCTAATTTTAAGAAAATGTGTTACTTTACTTTCAGAATTCAGTCAATGAGTCACTTTTGGTTGGCGAAAATTGTTCTTTGGAAGAATATATATATAATATTCTTCTATACATGTACGACAATTAAATAATCCATTCGAACGAGGCCACAAAACAATAACATTAGATATATATATATATATATAATCTATATATAATCGAATATATATATAACCATTGCGCAAACGCCGATGAAGCAAGCACATACAAAGAAGGTTTTTATTTGAACACGTATCTACGTACTTACTACGCAATTACGATTAAGTGCTGCCGTAATATGAATCACACGCCGAGAATAGATCGACGAGAAGAAAATAGTCGATTATAGTTTTTAAAATTGTGATTGCTATGATTGACGCGTTTTGATATAATCGCTGTGGGTTTATAGAAAACAAAGGTACGTTGTATTATGAGTTTTTTTATACGTTATTTCAATATATTTTTTATTTAGCTTCACGCTGTATCCGCTACACAGCAGGATAGGTAGAGAGAATCAAGTGTTAAGACACTCCTTTCCCCTTTTTCGGCCAACTTCTGGAGGCATTTCATGTTGAGATATCAAAAAGTGGTTAAGTGATTCCTAAAGTTGTAGATATAAAAAATATATACTACTTAGAACAATATGTTACGTCTAGATGATACATTAATTCGAGTAAAGAGATAAACTTAGTTTACAGAAAATAATTTATTTTGTTATATAATAATTTATTAGTAACAACAACAAGAAAATGAACCTACAATCAACAACTCTAGTGCCCTAGCACTAAGTGGCAGCCACGCTACCACTAACTAATAATAGACTACACTTATTAATTAATATTCATTAATTGTTTCTTGCTAATAAATTATTTCTTGAAATTTAATTAATATTTAAAATATTTAATTTATGATGCATATCACATAAATATAAACAAGTGAGCATTAAGTCATTCAGATGATGTCAACAGGCGCTCCCTACTACCCACACCGCTACCCGCTACCCACTTACCCTTATTAGATGACCTCAGGTACATTTTTAGACACTATTTTTAGAGCTAATGGCCTATAATGTCTCGATCCGGTTGCAATATTAGCTTTATTTACTAAGATATTATTATGGTCTCGATGAGATCAGTTGTGGCGCAGGTGCACAAGTGTGCGACGCGTAATGCCTTCAAAATTCAGCGGTAAGTGGAAAACGGAAGTGTCTGATTGGAAACAGAGTGTGTGTATGTTTCAGTTTCCGTTTCCCACTGTCTGCCCAATTTTTAAAACATTGTGTTGTCAGTCATGTGTCAGTCATCAGTGGCAAAACTCAATACTTTTCTTTTGTTATCAAACCAAAGAAATGAATTCAATTTCTTAAGTCGAAATCGAAGGTACAACTCTCGCGTATACTACGCCACGTCAGCCTCTACGTGGCGCAGTTAGTTGCGTTTATATCTTAGTGTCTCATATTATTCATATGTTTATGGCCAATTAAGTAACGGAAACAGGGGCATTGTTTGCATTAAAATATTACTAATTGTTTGTGTTTTCAGAGAAAAAATAGTTTTAAATTAATTATTTTTCTCAGTTCTCTCAGTTTTTATGTTTAAATCTTATGTAATCAACTTTTAAGTTTTATGCATCGCATCACAATTCTTCACACCTTTCAGGCATTTTACACGAAACTTCAAGTCGATCCCACAGAGAAAACATAAATTATATAGAAAAATGTGTCATAAAGTGGGGTTCTGTCAAATATATTTCGAATATGTTACCATATGTTATTTTAATGTATAAGTAATCAAATCGTAATTTGTTCTTCATATAAAAAAAACACATAAAAGGAAACACATAATTTTAAATATAAACAGTGATAATAAGTAAAATTGTATACTTTTTACAGTAATATTATGTTCAAACCTGAAAGTATCTCACAAATCGTAAACAATAGGCTCACAGGTCTTAGTAACAGCGTTAACATATTTATTTAATAGCAATGCAATGTTAGGAAAGAAGCACTATTTACGCTTCTTAAGCAGATAACTGAGAAAGAAACTAGGTTTTGTATTCAAATATTTGTGTTAAGTATTCAAACAATGTTACTTAGAAAGTGTTTTTTATTACGAGATATCGATTTCACCATACAATTATTATGCGATACAATTATTCGAAGTTTCTGCAAGATTATTAAAGTTCGCAATAATAAACTAGTCTTTTCTATTTGGCATTGATCCAAGAAGGATACGGTGGCTGACGGAAGTAAATAGAGATTTTTTTTTATTTGATTGTCAATAGTTATTACAGTCCAGTAAGCCAATCTTGGCGCAGGGGCACAAGCGTGCGACTGTAAACGTGACAGGCTGTGGGTTCGATTTTCACTCGAGGAAATAAAAAAGGTACTTAATATTTTCATTTCCTTAATTTGCTGTTGTTTCCTTGGAAACGTGAAGTTGATACAGCGCGCAGCTGTAAAAAAAGATAGTAATGATAGATGCCAATATATATTATCAAAGAATGTAAAAAAATAAACCAATTTATATTAATTGTAAATTTTCTTAATTTTTCGAAAACCACTTAATGTGAGAAATTTATTGAATCTAATAAAGAATGTGATACTCTGTATAAATACTTTTTTTTTAGCCCTCATCTCAAATATAGAAAAACTTCCAGATATAGCCACGTAAAATGATATATTGCAAAAGTATAATACAGCAGACTTACGGGACCACCCTTTTTATGGGAGTATTGTATTTTGATGGAGAGGAAAATAAAACTAAGTCTAACAATGTAGATAAATAAATTAATTCATTTTCCACTTTGCGGTACTTTTTTGCAGTTAAAGCAAATGACGACGTTTTCATATTATAACATTAACGACGTGAATATAATATGTATGTATAAAATTAGAGGCTATCCGCTGTGACAGCGTCTGTCTGTAATCTTGACGTTTGTGGGATCGATTGTACTTTTGAATAATTTCCATTTCTCTGCTCTCGTAGACAAAGCGCGGCGTTGAGTACCGTCACTCAACATGTAATGCCTTTCAACTTTCTAATTTAAAAACATATTTTCAAAGATAGATTATTACAATATTTAATTCAGTTTTAACGACACAGTAGCAATTCGCTTAATTAATGTATCCTTTAACCCAAATAGCTATTCTCCTTGGTTTTCAGTTGACTGTTAGTTATTGTTTGTCATTGACTTTCTGTGCAATTTATATATAATAAAATATAGAAGCAAGTGTGTATTTAATTTTTTTAAGTATTTAGACGAGGAGGCACAGCACTCTTAGTGTGTTGAGTGGCGGAACCTAACGCCTCGTTTTGTGTTTCCTCAGATGGTGTATATAAGATATTTTCATATAAATTACGTGTATTTTGTTGAAACACTAAAACGTTTTACCATTTGGCCTCGATATTCTGTTAAGATGAGTCAATTAAGGTTAAATAATTTAAACAAGTTAGGTTCAAATTATATAATTTTTTTCAAATCGACAACTGATTGAATTCACATTATTCTATTTAATATTAAGTTTTCTACTTATGATTCGAAATTAATTGTCAATAGGTTAACTTACATAATATTATTAATAATTATGAAGATTATATGAGAGGGTTTTTTAATTAAAAACTATAGCTTAAGCTTATTGCTATATTATAGCCAAATTACACAAAATCTTTAAATACATGCCTATGCGTTACTCGATCTCATTTATAAGATAGAATAGAAGATAGGCAGAAGATATCTGGGAACCTAGTGTAAGTATTAAATATATCCTTCTGGAGGCATTACTTCGAGTGGCCGAACTACACTTAATAAATATACCTCTATAGTAATTAAGTGTCTATTAAGTAAAACGTCAGATTGTTTAACAATAATGTGTACAGAATGTGTTTACACCATAAAACTCATATGGCAGGCAGTTGATGGACATGCGCACTGATTACCGTTGTCAGCGACAATTCCACCACATCAGATACCTACTGTGTTTTGTCACGCCCTTGACGATATGGGGGGTGACAATATTAGCGTATTTGAATATTTACTGTGAATCAATCACTTCTTGTAACATTTCCTAATTATATTATAAACTATCTCTTAACCGCTTTCTTTGCAAAATCGAAATGACTAAATATTTTATATGACAAATTATATATGCTAAGTGTCCCAGGTAATTGGGGTGGTGGTGCTGTGGGTTACATAGATATTTAACGTGATATAATGTTGCCTAAGATCTTTTCTGAAAAATGGACTGTTCAATACAAAAAGAAATTTTAAATTAGAATCAGTATTTCATGAGATAAGCGCGTTCAACCAAACAGATTCAGCTTCAGCTTCAGCTCAGATTCAGCTTTCATATATTTGAAAAGTTAGATTAAAAAATCGAACTTTTTAAATATATTATGGACGCTATTGTGTCATTGCTGCACAGTTAAAAAGTAATTGACTTTTCATTTTGATCAACTAATATACTTTTCACGATGAATATGGATTTGAACGTTTATATTAATAAGTTTAAATTTTCCGAGGAAGGCAAAAGAAAAGCGCGATGCCGATATTTAGTCGGAATGACGTCACAGTGATATAACACTAATTTACTTCTGTTTACAGCACAGAAGTTGGGAGCATATTACCGTCCTGCATGACTACGTTTGCGACTATTGAGAAGATCGTCATGGTTATTAAATTTGATCAATTAAAAATATTGTTAGTGAATATAAAAATCGAATTAATAGAAAAATGATGAAGATAAATAAAATTGATAAGTATGAAAAACACTATTATCTGTAAAAACAAACATATCATAGAGTCAACCGTTCATTGGCAGGTAATAAATAAGGATTTGTTGTCTTTAGACAGAACAATAAGAAAACTGTGACGTCAAAGAAGGTTTGTAATTTTCCAAGTTATAAAATATACAAGAGTTAAATAAGATGTCCTCGGATACTGTTTACAGATTTGGCAGCTTAGAGGCACCAACGAGTAAAGCAAACATGGTAGTAGGTAGTTGTAAATGGTGTGTGAGGTCATTACTTTTAGTAGCATTTTCGTCAATTAATAATATAAATCTGATTAATGGACATATTAAATATTTCTTTGTTTGTAAAACCGTAAATAGCGTTACATTTGTGTGCTCACATCTCCTAAAATTATATTATCAGCACGATTGCGCCAAGTCTATTAAGCTTATATGTCTTTAATTTTTCAGCCTCAACGTTGTCTTGCCAAATTTCATGCGCCAAAAACAAGTCTATCCGCTTATAGTATACAATCCGTCCACGCTCAAAGCCTATCACTTCACTAAAACTGCGTTTGATTGTTGATAAAAGCCACTTTTCAGGATTCTAACATTAATACGTTAATAGCCGTGTTTGCTGATACAATAATTCATTGTGTGTACACGTTCACATGCATACACACGCTTGTGATCTCATCTCACTTGTAATATGAATACAAATTGACTTAAACTCAACATCCTTTACAAACGACGCATTGAAAGAAACATGCGATATACGTACAATTTTGATCTTTTGTAGTCAATCGTAATTCGTAATAAATCTCGTGTGAAAAATCTCTTGAGCGTTTCCTATTAGAAAAGGTCAAAAGTTAAAGGGAAACGAATAAGAAATGCTTAAAGTTATATAACATAACTATCTTAGTTTTCCTGCTATTATGACGGCATCCTGACGTGATTATATATATATGAATGAAACTGCAGCGTTTTAAATTACTTATACAGATTTCCACGAGAATGTTGCAACTATAAATGGAAAGTAGAGAACACTATGAATTATCAATTATCCTTCAAAACAGGCGAGAAATACATAAAAAAAAATATTAAAATAACGTAACATTGTTTTTCACAGGTTCATGGCCACTCGTGTGTATCCATCTAGATGAGGTAATGATGATGCAAAGCGAAATATTTCCGGCCTTGACTCGCCTGCTGGATTACTCTTTGTCAGACGACAATTTACATATCCTACGCTACTCATTTACTTAAATTGAATCCATTGAAGATATAAATATTTCAGGACTGTTTTCTGGATTATGGTCGAAGCAAACGCCTAGTAATTGGATTATTGTTATTGTACTAGAATACATTTTCGTTTATAAAGTCTTGTGGTCTGGTTTAAATGGTAAAATGGCGCAAGGTGAAAAACAAACAAAAACATTAAAAATATTTTAGCTACAGTTATTGATTGATATTGACAGTAGCTAAATTAATTAGAAATAACATTAGCTTCACGCTGTATCCCGCACACAGCAGGGTAGGCAGAGGGAACCTAGTGTAAAGACACTCCGTTCTTCACTTTCTGCCGAATTCTGAAGGCATTGTGTGTTGAGTGGCAGAACTCAACGCCGCGCTTTGCCTCGACACCAGAGCGAAGAAATGAAAAGATAAACGAAAATAAATATTTTAATTCCTCGAGTGGGGCTGAACCCACAACCGTCGCGTTAGTCACTTCCTTGTGCTGCTGCGCTACGACGGCCTCGGTAAAAAATAACTATTTTTTACTAAAAATAAATAATAGTAATAAATAATAAAATGTAGGCTCAACTGTCATGGCATAAAAATAAATAACAAAATATAATTCGTAGCCACTATTAATGTAATGTTTTAAACTCTGTACTGTTTCCCCAAGGTCCTAGGGTGTCGATCAAGAGCTTTATGACGTTAGCATATTAAAAGTTTATGTTTTAGAAGATATCGATGATATTCTGGGACTGAATGTTACGAAACCGGGATCAGTTTTATTTAGGACATAAACATTGTATGTAGGCCGTTGAGTACATCGATACGTCTTGCAGATATCCACCGAAATGAAGTCGAATTCTGTCATTATTTAACGATATTTTCGTGTTATTGCAAACTTACTCCAGTCTGTTTAAATACGGGTATACAAGTAAATGTAAGAATTTTAAAAGATAATATAATATATTGTTTTATTATAGCAATTCAAATGGAACTAATTCAAATTTTCTGCATTAAAATCCATCTTAATTAATCAAACGTGGTCTGGAACAACTTGTGCAGAATAAATTGTAGTACGAAATTGACTCGCTTAACTAGTTCCGGCTATATCATAACTGAGCATCAAATTCTAAATCTAGAAAAACATAACTACCGTCGTCCGGCGACTTGAAGCATTGTAAACACGACACTTTCTTCTTCTTTTTCACTTTGACATCATCTTTATTGTGTTTTCCATTAACATTTTTCACATTGTCATGTTTTTTATTTTTCTTGCTATGATTTTTCACTACACCCATATTGTCATAGCCCTATAGGCTCTCTGTTAGTTTGTATACAAATGACGTGGGCTTAGGCGGCGACGTCGCGCTTTGCAGATGTACGTTCGTGAACTAGTGCCGGACTAGCAACGCTACTGCAGCCGCGCGCGGAAGGCAAACGCTGGCAGGCCTCGGTGAGGACCGTTAATGAGCACTCGCGTACACTTTGTGAGCCGCGTCAACTCGCACGCCCGCCAAACCGCCAGCCCCGTTTGGGAATCAAGGCCAATACATGGATTAATATTCCGTCTGCGGTCGATTCCCAAATGAAACGTTCACTTCTCCTAATTATTATTTCGGGAAGGCGTTCTAATGTGAAATTATGTACACAGGCTATATGATATAGGTATCTACTGTGTATCTAACTAGTATCGGTTGAAAGAATTTTATGTAATTATAGGCGAACACGGCTCGCGTTCTGCGGCTTTGTGGTCATATTGACATTATTATACATCGTAGCTAGTAAAAACTCATGGTGGTTATACAGTCGGAAGGAAACTGCGATACAATCACAGCTATTAGTGGCGGCGGGTCACGCGTTTTGAATGTTAAGCGTAACAGAACGTGCGAATTCATGTAAATATTTGTTAACACCACATGATACATATATTATGAGTAACGGAATATTTGTTTTATATTAGATTAGCATAAAAATGCAGAGGTTACCGATAGGAATACATTATGAATGTACAAACACTTGTTACAAAATTGAAATGACGGCAATTGATTTTGTTGTAACATTAAAGTTACAAAATCAAATAAAAATTTTATGATAACAGTGCTTTGTAAAGAAACGAGAAACATAGGACCACTGTGTATTTATAGAATATCACAAACCAAAGGTTTTTAGGTACGTAGAAAGAAGTACCCAGAGTATAAAAATATATTTCCTATAACACGCCCTGAAAGCTCAAGGACGGGAAACTCGTGACTGGCAGCGATTTCTCTTGTTATTTCGATACTGTGGATAGCCTGAGTTGGTAGATGTAGCCCTTATATCTCATAAAATTGTTTAGATAACTTAAATTGTTTTCGACTTTCGTTTATAGACAACGTCTATACCAATGTAAGAAAATAATAAAATTAGTAGAAATCAATCGAAATAGTAAACAATGTAGATGATTATATTATAATTTCTGAATTTCTGAGAATTCTGAAAATATAGTTGCGCGATGAGTAATTAAGAGCCCAAAACCGACCCAAACCCGCACTTTGTTGAATCCCACCAGAGATAATAGAAAATATTTAAATATAAAGAAAAGAGAACGTTTGGATCAATGATTTGTTGATTATAACTTTGTTAGTTTTTATCGAACTTTAATATTGTAATTTAGAGGCTGCGATACAGCCTATACAGCCAGCAGGTACTAATTAACATGGTCAAGAGCAACAGCTTAGTAGCAGTGAAGTAAAGAACACTTGTGTGACATTCATCAACACGATTTATTGTCCCTGTATTAGGTTTATTCATTATTTTATTTATATTACATGTGATCGTTTAAACTATATTTTAGTTGAGAGAGAATCTAGCGGTATATTTCTTATATAGCTTATTTTTTTAATTAACCCTTTAGTACCTACCTTCCTAGCACCTATTCTATTTATAATTATATACAGTATATTTCGGTAATTTGAATTTTTTTTGTAACTTCAAATGTTATCTAATTATTGAGTCATTTAAGAATTCTCTTGCATTTTAAGGGACAAACAACAAAGTATAGGTAGTATTACCTATACTAGAACTGTAAATAAAGCATGATATCAGTTGATTTAAAACATCAAGGTCGAGCCTTGACTACGTTACGCGTCATATATGACACAGCAGTAGTCTCAGTTTATAGGATTTTCACGTTAACATTAAACACCAATAGTATTTTTAGCTTCACGCTTTACATATATCAGGATAGGCCGTGACATCGCCGTGTGATCACGGTACTGTCGGTGTCGTTAGAGGCGACTAAAGTACGTGTGGTAGAGTCACGTCGCCAGTAATGGCAACACGCATGGGCAGACTCGACCGGGTTAATACCACTCCCGGCATTAAAAACCGGCGTGAAGTAGTGGCTCTTGCCACTGCGTTTCGCATTAGGTAATGCCGGGTCCCGGCGCCCAACATCCTCCACTTTAAAGGCCGGCAACCATGTACACCTGTAGCTCCTCTGGTGTTGCATGGGGTCGTGGGCGGCGGTGATCACTTACCATCAGGTGACCCGAACGCTCGTTTGCCTTGTCCTCTCTCATAAAAAAAGGCAAGGAGAATTTAGTACTCGCCGCGGAACTCGTGCCCACTCGGAGGGAGTGGAACTATCGCGTGTACAGCCAGACTAACTAACTACAACCACGACGGCTTCAGTAGTAGTAACTTGCACACTTACAACGTTAGCTCTGACATTTTTTTTACTATTTTCTACTACTTTTTTTTTACTATTTTTTTTCTACTATTTCTACTATTTTTTTACTTTTTGTCTGGCTTAGTTTTAGGATTTGTGATTTGAAGACATCGCGAGTTCCACGCCCGACCGAGTCGAATTCTTATAATGTCCATAAAAGCTTTTCAGCCTTCATTTGTTACAAATAATCGTTCTAAGAACCGGTTTAAGAAAATCCTTTTCTAAATGGAAATAATTTTTAAATTCTTGCAAGTAAGAAACGTTACTTCAACGCAAAAGACTCTTCCATTTCTTTCCTTACTTGAGCGTGAGGAGCTTAACCTACTGTACGATATGTAGGTTGACATACGTGTCAAAACAGATGTTCTACTATAAAGTAGATGACAAAGTTGTAAATAAAACAGGTGTATGTATATGATACGTTTCATTTGAATTTTTAAACTTAGTTCGTTTAACTTTATAAAATATTCATTAGTTTTACAGAATAACTAATCATTGAAGTGCCATTCATCGTATAAAAATTTAAAAGGAGATGGGAGAACAGGAAACCGGAGAGATACATAGTATATATATATATAGTATATGAAGTAAAAAGTTCCTTACATCAGTCTTTATACGCATTAAACATGACTGTGAAATGCGTGCCAACTCTGTGAGGTTTCCTCTGGCATCAATAACCGCTAAAAATAGTAACTACATGCCCACATGTAGGTAGGTATACATATAGTAGAATGCTATTACATTGTTTGTAAACAGTAGGCAGTGAACATACTTAAACTAGATTTAATAACCACCACTAATCGGAATACATTAAGAACTATATTGGAAATGTCTTTTTTTTTGTGTAATAGAATTGTAGAGCTCATCGAAGATATTGTATATAACGACGCTACAGCAATTTACAATAAGTAAACTTTTTTATAATAAAATATATTACGATCATATCTACTCTCCTTCTATTTCCATTTCAAATTTGTTACCCTTTATACAAAACCTTTAAATAATAAACCCTTAAATAAAAAAATAACACCAAATATATTTTTACTTGCGTATATGTAAATGAGAAATAATTTACTATGTTTGATAATATATGTTTCTAATGTTAGCGCATTTGGAAGTTCTCCAATACATATTTTATGATCAGCATCGTAAACTATATTTCTTTTATAATTTTCTATAAACGTTGTTTTTTTATTTCATCATTAGGTATGTATATATCCGTATGATTGTTGTACTTCTAGTTTAATTCTTTATCCTGCCCATGGCAATCTATAGCTAAGCGGAACTTAGTGTTTACGTGATGACCGAATATTGCACTAAATGCAATTTTTTTTTATATTTTTTGCATGAATAAACGAAAGTCTAAGTTACGTTTTTCTACCCTTAATGTTTTATTTATTTGTATACTATAGTGTATCTATATTCATTTGCCTTGTTTTTTTATTATAAAGAAGATATATCTATAATATATTTTTTATAAGTCTATAATATATTATAAACTAAATATATATATATATATTATTCTAATAATTTTTGATATAAAAATTCATCTGGCTTCATTTTTATATTTAAAATGTCTATGAGTTAACGCTTATTTAAATTTCATTCAGACTCTGTGTTTAATTCAATCTACACGCGATAAAGCATAAGGCACGCTTGATTTAGCTTCTCTACGAATTGCTTCCGCGCCAAACCAATGTCAGGGCCTAATTTGCAATTATTGATTACACAATACGATATTAACAACTGATAATAGTTTTAAATTAGTCAATGGCTTGTTGTTTTATATAAGAAATTTATGATAAAAAACTTAAATGATTATTGACAAATAAAAAAAAAAATTTTTTTTAAAGGAAAATTTAAATTACTAAATAATTCATAATATATTATATATTTAAAAAGTATATAAAATCAAAATTTGTTCAGAATATCTATGCACAACATCAACTAGTTTCGCCATCTAGCGGCAACTCCTACAAATATAGCAATAGCCACAGTATTACTCAAAAGATTCATAGAGGGCGTTTGGAGAACTTATGTTTATTTTTACAATGAAATCAGGTTTCACTCTGTATCCCGCACACAGCAGGGTAGGCAGTTTGAACCTAGTGTTAAGACACTCCGTTCTTCACTTTCAGCTTCAGCTTTGCCTCGCTAGCTGAACAAGCGACATGAAAATATTAAATATTTAATTTCCTCTAGTGAGAATTAAAGCCACAACCTGTCCCGTTTAATTGCAGGCTTTTTTGTGCCTTAGCGCCACGACTGGCCTCAGTGATCTGGACAGGCAACATGGATTTTAAATAAGAAATATTTTTGATAATCTAGATACATTTTTTCATAAATATACAAGACATTGAAAGCATAATGCGTTCTCTAAAACACATTGTAGCAATGATTTATTATCATCTTTATAGTGTCGTAAACTTCACGTAACTCAGACATGCCAACAATTAAGAAAATAATAACATCAATAAAATAACTACAATGTAACTATTTATGGAATAATATATACATAATATTCGTAGAAATTCTAAAGTATAATATGAGTATTGTAGTTTGCAATTAAAAAAAGTTAGTTGAATCTTTTATCGTTGATATTTGTCACCATTTCGAGATTGCTGACAATGATTATAGAATGTGAAATGAACAGTATGTATACAAAATATTTGTTAATTTACCTTCCTTTGTTTTAATGTTGTTAAAAACAATTTACACTATATTTTTATATATAGAATATGCAGTTTCGATAAATTTGTATATTTTTGATAAATATGTAGGTATATCTAAGTCTGTAGATACAGTGTTACGCCCCCTGTGCATCACGCGAGTAGATTACGAATGAGGACAACTATTATTACAAATCAATGAACGCAAACACTAAACATTGCCCTAATAACTCTTTCTGCATATAAATTTATAAAAAAAGTCATATTTTTTTTTTAAAATTAATTGAAACCATTTCCTGCCTTGCGGTGTTTGAATTTGCAATAAATGGAACCTTAAACTAATTAAGTAAATATTTTAAATATAATTAAAGTAAATATTTACTTGTCTTAATTTGTCCCTATTTATGTCATTTTTTTATTATCTTTACCACTTCATTCAATACTTATAATAACGTACAATGATATATGTGCTACTAAATAATTGTAAAATAATTATGTTTTGAAAGTATTCGTAGTATTAATACGGTATGTTTATAAATAGAAAAACTTATGTAAATGCAACCTTGTTAGTAGTTACCTTACAAATTGTCCCCGATAGATGTCCTAGTTTATAAATATACACTTACCTACCTTAATCTAACATCAATTCTAGGTACACTTTACTTTAAATAAAATATCGATATCTTATAATTTTATATAGAATAATATGTACAGTTTTATATTTTTTTATATGAAAGTATAAATATTAATAGATTATATATATATACTCAACGAATTTTATTTGTATTGATATAAAAATACAAAGCTTAACATAAGCTTTAATTTTCTTACAATTTGCTGTCAATTTATCTCCCAAAGTTATATGCAACGTACAAGAAAAAAAGAGTTGCTCAGTGGCTAGGGGTCGTAATATCGGACGATTCTAGCAATACCGGTATTTTTGATAATAAATTCCTGTATCCCGGTTTTTTGGCATTTAAGAGATTTGAACATAGGTATTTTAACATCTTGTAATATGTCGTTTTTAGTAACAGCTTCGGACTTTACGTTACGGCGCTGATTTCAGTCACTCGACACGCTCTTGAATTTCGGAGAAAGACAAAGAGCGGAGTGTATTGACGCTTGTTTATTGTCTTATGAGCAAAAAAGGGCGAAGCTGGATAAATCTAAAAAAAAATATGTTTCTATAAAGCAAATAACGTTTACCTATTAATAAGTAATTGTAAATAAACACCGAAGGGAAATTCTCCATGACGCAAGCCAAGTGAGAGCGGCTAACTCGTAGGTAGGTACTGATGTAAACATTTACTCTGACACACAGTCAATAACTTAAGAGTCGTCCGGCTTAATTAACTCCATTAGCGGAAGTATCCGATAGGACGCCGCCAATTAAAGATGCGAGGCGCACTCACTATCTATCAATATTTCTAATAAAATCGGAAAACTCTTCGAATGTTGAATATGTTGAGGCTGTTTTTTTATTATATTGAAATGTTACTTCAAAAAATAATAAAATTGAAAAATAAAAAAAGTTAAGATGACATATATAATGCAGAAAATAATAAAATGATAAGTTAAGTACATGCCTATCATAGTTATTGTTCACAATGACGCTTTCGTAGACAGGTAACCTTACCGAATAAATATTAAATAATTAAAGTAAAAATTATTAATTTAAGTATAAATTAATTATAAAAACAAATCATCATTTGGCAACCCATGCTATTTACCTACTAATTGTAGAGAATATTTCTATTAATAAAGTGTTGTCATACATTATAAATACCTCTTGAGTTAAGTATAAACATGCTCAAATAAAAAATCTAGAATAAATAATTTTCGATATGACTCATTCATATGGAAAAAAAAACAACTTCCTCAAAGCATAAATTACATCACTAAAGTAATTGACCAATCAGAGTGTTTTGCTATTACAATTATTATCAACAAACCTTGAACCCGTTAGCATGCTATATATAATAACGATCCGAATCATTTTAAAAATAACACTTTATTTACATTTCGTAAGTAACATAATGTCAAATCTCTTATTATATATATATATATATATATATATATATATATATATATATATATATAAGTAATCACATCGCCAATGTCACTCACTCTCACTGTATACAGAGATGTAAAGTACTTGTATCTAATATAGAATTTACAACTTTTGGGTTTTACAACTGTACTAGCAAAAGCTTGTATTTACGTACATTTATTATAAATTTCATTGTAGTAGATTGTCTGACATAATCGTCGCAATTAATAGTTCGGATAATCGTGAATTCGTGTAACTGAGGGCTGAATAATCGAGTTTTTCCTATATGTGAATTTAACAAATATTCTATAGATATTTAACTATTTATTATTGTAAAATAAATCCAATGATCTATGCATAACATAAAGTTGTTAAATCATAAAAGCAGGAAAAAATAAAGCTTTAAGTATATTTACCGACATACAAAAATTAAAAATAAAACTAGAATAGCAATAGTAACTATGATAGCTGTGGTACCTGCGTAAAAGAATTGTAAAGAAGAAAAAACAAATTCAATTTAATTGAAATATAGCCTTTACAAATCCTTAAAGTCTTAACATGACTTAACATAAGTAACTGATAAGTATAAATATCTAAGGTTTCTACAAGGCGGTACGGCACGAACCAGACACGGTGGTCGTGGAATCCGACACTATATACGCAAAGTTGCGTACGCAAAAAGGAAATGCGGTGAAAATGAAACAGGATCTGAAACCTATACGGTCTTTCGATATTCGACGTGACATGATGTTGCTTAAATTTGAATTTCTACGTCACATTCAAGTTTATTCCAAGTAAATCTTAAGAAAAAGAAAAAGTATAACGTACATGGTACATACATAATATCATATATGTCACATTGTGGTAAGTTTGATATAATGTAAACCACTTTATATACAGTTTTATTATGTGGTTAATTATTGTTCCAATAAGCTACGCTTTTAGGAGTATTTTTTATAAAACTTTAACAATTAAAATATTTTATAAGCATACTCAATAATTTAAATAAAAATTAAATGCGCTTCACGCTGTGTCTCGTACACAGCAGGGTAGGCAGAGGGAACCTAGTAAGTAGTAGTTAAATATATATTCAGTTTCTAGTTTTCTTTCAGCGTAATTTGTTTTTACTGCATTTTTCTTGGGTAGTGCCTCCCTACCTTCAGCGATCACGCTATATGAATAATGAATTTGAGGTCGTCATGAAATGTCTTAGTCAGGGCCTTTGTATTCGTCATATATTTATGTACCTACATACTTGTTATGAGACATAAAATATAATATATATTTTCGGCTATATTGACAATATTGAGTGATTTTCAATTAATTATTTGAGCTTTGTTATAAAAAAAATGTTTTTGTTTAGAAAAGAAAATATCTTTTATATAAAACAAATAGCAATTAGCTAAGTTGCTAACAGAGTAATAATAAAAGGCAGTAAATATATTACATCCGTATCTAAATCGTCAACACTTGTTTGGACCGTTTAAAATTAAGCCATTCGGCACACAAACTCGTTAAGGATCTAAGAATGATAACGTTATATTACCCGCTACTAAAGTATATTATGTATGACTATTAATCAAGCAATTTTTTTTTCAAAATTATTCATGTTGCCGACACATGTGATGAAAAACAGGAAGAAATTATTTTTTTTAGTTTCATGCTGTAGAATCCCCGACATACCGGGGTAGGCACAGTGCACCTGGAAACATAGTGCTAAGAATTCGGCAGTGTGGGTAACGGAGTGTCTTAACACTAGGTTCCCTCTGCCTACCCCGCTGTGTGTGGGATTACAACGTGAAATTGATTTATTCTCATTTGACCAATCTCACAGTTCCCACATTTCGCAGTAATAAAAAATAACTGTTTGAAATTTGTGGAAAATATACGGTAAACCGATTCAAAGCAAGGTCGAGGAAATAGATAATAAAATATATTTTAACTAAATGTATTTATTAAAGTAGTACTATGGGAACGTCAATGTCGGTGACTGATAATGTTATGTAGGTACATATATTACAATCTATGTATATTTTATATAAGCAAAATTGAAGTTATATAATGATCAATTTATAAGATAGTAAAATAGTATATAATAGTTATATTAGAAATATATATGTTTTTTAAACAATGGCTCTCTGTAAATTTTATATTTATTTACTCATAATAAAAAACTAAACACAACTATGACACTTATTCGAGACAAAGGGAACTTTAAGAATAATACTTTTAGTACTACGATGCAACGGACAATACATAATTATATACAAAAAAAATCTTTTTTATATTATTCAAAATGTAATCAGTCTTATAATTTTAAGTAATTTATTTTACTAATTATTATTTAATAGAACATATAATATGCACATACGTAATATGTAATATTTACATAGATTGCAAATATTCATATTTGCCTGATCAAACAAGCTATTGGCATTTCACGCATTCTGAATCATTGAGAACACAAAACATCTGTTGATTCATTGTGATTATAATATATTTGAAGGTCGTATGAGATGAATATAAAATATACCTACGTCAATATTTTAGGAAGAAAATTTATTTATTGTTAAGTTTTCCCTTCTTATTCTGTATTATGGGGTATATAAGAGATAATTGAAGACAAATAAAATATTTTATTTATAAACGGTAAACACGAAGAAAAGTAATCTAGTTACTGTTACACGTTTCGTTCACTCGCTGGTTTGGAATGTCCAATTCGACACCTCACGAGATTGATTCGAAACCGTCATTAGTTATGGTATGGAGCAAAAGTATTCACTTAGATATTCCAGTAGAGCTTTAGAAGTATTTACGTTCGTTAACAGTTATTTAGTGAATTGTGATACAAGTGAGACTAGTGTAAGTATCTGGTCGAACTCGCAGCCTACTTCCAGAGAAACAGGTTCCCGCGGATAGACAGCATGCGATCGCATCTGCGAAATACTCTATAACGATAATATGTCATGTCTTAGTTAGAGAGAACGGAACATAGGCGCGTGCGCAGCATTCTGTACGACCATAGAAAATCAGTAAAAAACTGAGGTCAGACCTCTTACATCATTGAGTCGTTGATATCATCGCTATCGAAAATCGTACAAACATAGAGGTCGCATAATATTTTCGACGCCTGGCCGTGCATAAACATGAGTCGGGCTTCTATTGTGAGACGCGTGTGTCGATAAGTTTCATGTATCAAACGTTTGATGACTTATTGCTTCATTGTTTTCATTCAATTATATTTTATTGGAATAATTTGTGTACCGTTTTATGGCAAAAGTTAGAAATATTATATAATTAATAATTAGTTTTGTATCAAAAGTTGAGTCATATGGACCGTAGGTATGTATAGGAATTTTATGTGTCATGGATAGGTTTTTAGATTGACCAACCAGTAGGTATGCAGCTCTAACGACATATAAGCCCGTCAAAGTGCACTCAGCTAACGTGAAAATATATCTGACGTAAATGCATGTAAAAGTGCAGAAACATATTTTCATCCAGCAAATATTTATAAGCATATTTTGCTGATGGCATTGGCCTCAATTTAAGGTCATACAAAAAACGAAGCATAATGTCAATGTTATCATGTTCAATATAAATATTATCTTGTCATCAAAACTGTTCATATTTAGAACATAGATGAAAAACACAGTTCGATTTATATTTTAAGATTTAAGATGGTTACGAGAGGTCAAAAATAAAGCTGAAATTAAGATTGAATATCGCTATTCTCATTAAAAATTAAAATAATTTATAAATTCACTAATATACTAATTGTTTGATATAAGTAACATTACTGAAGTCTGGACACGCCGAATACAAAAATAAACCTTCATTTGCGTTATACGGGCGCAAACTAAAATTCCTGCCAATAATATGTTGTGGCGGTATGCCGGGTGCCAAAATCACGTAAACTATGAAAAATTTACGAAACAAAAGTAATACATACAAATATGGAGGAACGTACCAATTCAAAATATAATTTCCGTTATAGAGTCAGTGTGCCGCCGGCTCTCTTCACAAGCCACTGTTTGTATCACTAGTGGAACAAAGGGACCATTTAAAAAATCACAGTTACATCACCGAGTGTTCGCGGAAATTAGCAAGTTTACTGCACTCCGAGCAATTAGAGGTAGAGTCCAAATTGACAGTGGAACTTGATAACCGATTAGAATCTACACTACATACATTCGTTCTGTTTATTTGCCCACTTCGATGTTAATACACAATTGTTTATTAAAAATTAATTGACAAATTGAATAGCGTGGTCGTGATAAACGTTAAGAGGTCGCGACGCAACTGCCCGCCGCTGTATCATTGACGCGCCGCTTCACGTGCGTTGAGCGTTCACATGCAAAAACTTTTTACGCAGAGCTTAAACTCTATTAGAGTGCCAAACCGGTAAAGTGCGTACGCCACATTTTCTCGATACATCGATAGTTACTTTGGAGACAAGTTACGGTGTGAACTATCGTGTGATTTTGTACAAAGATTTCTATTTGTACAACCTGTTGTCGAGAAAACAGGATTGGTTCAGTTGTACAGACTGACGTTCCTAATAAGACGAGGATACGCGCGAAACTTGTTGAAACCACTTTTTGTTGACAGCCAATGAAATGTGTTTAAATGCAAAAAGTAAAAAAAAAAATAATAGTTTTAATTATTTTATGATCGCTTTCAATTAATTTTTATCATACGTTAACGGTTGTTAAAGATTTGCAAATGGAAAAATAAAAAAACATACTTTATATTACTACTTTTCATTTTAAAACAAAATATATATATTTAAGGAAAAAAATATATAAGGATAGTATTCTGTAGTAGCTCTGGTAACGAGACAAAGAACGGCGTTGAGCTTCGCTACTCAATGCCTCTACAATTCGGCATAGTGGGTAACGAAAGTATCTCTTTGCTTATAATGACTTATGCGGGATAGAGAGCAAGGAGAGATATAGTGAGGCTACAAAAAAATAGAAGGATAGTACAAATTATCAAATTATAGTACATAGTACTAGATATAAAAGATACAGCTACACGTTATCTACTAATAAGGCGAGATAAGATGTTAGGTAATGCAAACACGATAACCCATATCGGATAAACGGAGTTAACTGTAGAGCCCGAAGACGAGTCAAATTTATTTTCGTACAAAAGTTACATGCATTGTATTTCGATTTTTCGTTTTCGACATTCTTTTTTCATGAGAAAGTAATTGAAAGAATAAATATATTTTTAATAATAGATAATAAAAAATAATATTAGTTAGTCTTAGTCACCTTATTTAAATATAATTGTTGAAAACTATAATTATAATTGTTTTTGATTACAATTTCTTGTAAATTTTCAATAAAATCCATATGAAACATGCACGATATGTGTAATAATAGAGAAAACTAAAATATACTATATCTTGTAAATATATTTTCTATGTTTAATTACTTATAGTTTATTACTGCATGCAAGTAATATTATTACGTGCATAAATAATATAACTTAATAACTTGAAGTTAATTACATTTTATGTTCGCCAAATTATATTATACTACTGTTTTAGACAAAAAATAACAGCTTCACGCTGTTTTTTTTTTGTCGTATCGCAGAGAGAATCTCGTGTTAAGACTCTCTGTTCCCCACTTTTTTTCCGAATTCTGGACGCATTGAGAGGCTGAACTCAACAAATTGTTAGATGTTAGTAAATAATATTATTATATACTAAAGTGAAAAAATCCATTCTCTATTTCACTCCGTAGGAATTCGAGCTATTGTGAAACGTGGCGGGATTCAACGCCGCACAGTACATTTTTTATTAAAATTAAAAAGCATATATTGAGAAAATGTTTAGACATTTCTTCCTCTTTCCAATATCTATATATTCCCAAGAAATAAATATACAACAACAAACTTACTAGTAGATCCGCTAAATTGAGCGTCGATGACGTCAGTCTCACCTATACTATAGAACATAATATAGATAACATACACGGGGCTCGCCTCACAGGCTATTATTTATAAACACACACGATCGAAGTATTTTCAAAACGGAACTATGCTCGAGTTATTCAATTCATGGAATTTGAACTTGGTTACTGTGAAATAGCCATTATTACTCATTTGGTTGACGCAGTAGGTGATATTACTACTGTACTGTAAATATTACAACGACTTGATTATTTTTTAAGCATATAAAATAATATAATAGAAAAACAAATTATCTTCATCTAAATACATTTTATAATAAAAGAGGATGTTAACGAAACAAATAGAACATATTTTTTTACTATTTTATAATTCAAGGCTGCATGCCCCACACATATCATGGTTTTCACATACCATGACCAATCGTCATTATGTAGAGTATTTAAAATAATTAAAACTTAATACGCAAAGAATAAAAATAATTAAAAATATAAGTTCCATTTCGCTGCACTCCCCTACGTAGAGTCATTTAGTACTCGTAACTATAATTTAAATCAAGATCAAGATCGTTTTGTCATTATCTTTTACATCATAATTGGCCTGCAATTTGCTGCGCCTGCGCATGTATGGGAACGTAGTGATTCTTACGCGTAAAGGAATTCCATTATTAGCTGTTCTTTACAAATCATTTCACTTTTCTGTTTTCCATTAATAAACAATGGCGTATCGTCAAGACGCTATTTTATGTCACGAACTAGCTGTTATATCCAATTCGAATAGATATAAATAATTTAAACTACATCAGTCGCTTAGTAGTTCATTGAATTTGTCGTCACTGTGCTATGGTTGTGGGCTCGATTCTAATTAAGGGGTATGTTTATATTTAGATAATTTTAATCGCCCCCCTTTAGTCGACAAATAGCAGCTTGTTCCGTTTATTACTCAATGTTTCAAACTGTACTAAATATTTAAAAATGTACGTGAAACATAAATAAAATAGATGTAAATGTGAAAAAGTTTGAAGCTATACTTAATATGCAATCGCGGCGCAATTAGGAAAGCTATCCCACGAGTTGATTATAGATGATAATCTCACTTAACCAAAAAATATATTACATTCCAAATGGACGGACGGTCCTACATTGTCATGTCTGCCTAAGAATGCGTGAAGCCATAAAATTATTTTTCTAATTTTATTTAAAAATCTACTTAATAAAAAGAATTAGTAGTAAAGATAATATATATTTTTTTTTGTATTGTTGGAATTAATATCGAGAATATACGATAAAATTATTACGGCACAACAGTGAAAATTAAGATTTCAAGTAATAAACGAGCCTATTACCAGAAAAAAATATCCATTCATAATTAATAATAATTAAATATATTTTTTGTTCTATAAATCTTGTACAAAAATTTAATGAATATTTAATGAATCAATTTGTATATGATTAAGTACCTATTTAATGGTTAATAGCTTTTGAGTGTTAAATACAAAAAAAAGTCTCAAAAATTGATTTTTTAATATGGGACAAATATGGACTATATTTGACATTATTTGCTTCCGATACTGAGCATTTAATAAAAGAGTAAAAATTGCATTAATGTTGTAAATATATAAAAACCTGGCGTTGAGTGGAACTTCTCTACGCCTCGAAAAAATCGGCGTAAAGCGGAAAACGGAATGTCTTAACACTATGTTCCCTCAACCTACTGTGCTGTGTGCAGGATACAGCGTGAAGCTGATTTATTTATTTAAACTTAATTTTATAGATATTCTATACGAATGAATATAATTTTCTATTAAATTAATAAATATTACATATCTAGAACGTACCAAGCGAGATTTATATTTAGTGTTCAACATATTTTCCTCCTTGAAATGTAGAGCTGAGACTTGTATCGCAGGTCAAGGTCGCGTACATTATTAGATTATATACTGAGTAGGTATTAAATGTAAGATACGCGCTGTACTGTAAACTTATTTATATTTCCCATCTATTTCATTTTAGAAACTACTAATAATACTACTTTTAAGCATAACTTTGGCTAAGTTTATCTCATACAATCGTAATTCACGTTATTCAAAACAGGTTTTTTTTACAACGCATATTATAATGTCTAAGCACGTTACCAGATCATTATATCATAGGAGTGCCTTTAAAACTAAGCGAATAATAGAATAATGATGCCATATATAACATAAAATATTAATTACAAAACGGCACTACCTAAAAAATATTTACCTAAGTAGTATTAGCGTATAAAACTTACCCAATTGGAAAAAAGACACTTGAACCCTCAGATTTTATAATGACACTATAAAAAAATAGATTTTAGTCCCACAGAGGAATTTGCAGTACGCGTGTAGATAGAAGCAACTAGTATGGACTATTGTGGACAGATTAGATAATGAGTCTTGGATCGGAGAAGCATGGAAATGCGACTGAGGCTGATGTGCAATTACTATGACAATACATTGTATTGGAATTGTATGTAATGTTTGTATAACACAGATATATTTAGTTTTTTATGTTATTTATTAGTAATATTCATGTATTGTGGAATAATTGTATATCTAGAGGTAATTTTATGGTGATGTCATTATATGAATATAAAATTCAATCTTAGAGTAAAGCGCTTTAATTTTTTTATTACAGATTTACTACATGCATAGTCATGTTTAATATAAATATATTGTATATAGGCTGCACTTGCCCTTGTACACCTCTGTGTAAATAAAAGATAATATTTTTTGGTGTTCTAATGAAAACTAGGAAAAATTAATAATATGTCATAAATTAATAGCAGTTTTCGCTATTGCATTTTGGCAAGCTTCCCTTAAAGTTTACTGTTAGCTTTATTTCAATTGGTTTATATAGAAAAAAAAGTTATACTATTTTCTTGACTGATGTTCTACAAAATTGCTATAAATATGTATTCTATTTATTTTGTTATAAAAAAAACACCACACACCAAACATGGCGACCCTATACAATTTCAAATGATAGAAAAGAACAATTTGCAGTCAATTGCCGGAGTATCGACAAACATATGGCAGCGGTAGGTGGCGAATGAATTATGCATCAGCTCGTGGGCTCGATTGATTTGCGTACAATGTGGTGGGTTTATCGCTGTGGTATTTGAGGTATACTATAATCATATCAATGGCTTTCTACGGCTATGTGGGTCAAAGTTGAACGATTTGGTTGTTTGGACGAGCGCGTTCGTTTTTAAAATGTAACTGGTCACATAATATACGGCTATATATTTACATTTTATATGAAGTGGACGTAGGATTAATAATATTTTTGTGGTTTACCTCATTGTTTTATTTTTGTCCGATTTAAATTTTATTACATAGAATGAAAATACACTCTACAATTTTGATGAAATAATATTATTTTCTCTCTCTCTCTCTCTCTCTCTCTTCGCCTCACGCTCTATCCTGCAAGGAAGGTAGAAGGAACCCTATGTTAAGTGGTAGAATTCAACTACACGCCGTTTTTACTAGCGCGAAGAAATTTAAATATTAATAAATAATCAATCATTTTGGGAAATAAAAAATTATTGATGAACATGGAAATATAACTCACATTATAGTCGCGTTTATAATGACACGTCTGTGCCACTGCGTCACGACGGCCTCTAAGTAATAAATTATAATACGAAAAAATATATAAAATATTACTATACGAAATCACGCATCATTTCTTATTCATTCTACCCTACAACTCAATTGTGAACGATCATGTAAGCCGCACGGGCGTTGTACGGCTTGGAGTCCTACTCGTGCTCTGCTGGCTAACCTCGACTATTTTGATAATCAATTATTTAGTTAATTAATTATTATTGCAATTGGTACGATACAACTGTTAGGTAATTTTTAGATAGAAAATATCAATTGTTACAATATTCGTATATTATTGACAATTTCAATCGAATTCCAGTTTCAACAAGATATTTATTTATATCAAAATGGATTTATTGATCGGTTCGCATTTATTAGAATTACAAATAAGTGAGCGAGACGACGTTCGTTGGTGTTGTGTAACGAAAGAAAAATGAGTAATTACAAAGAAACACTTGTCACTTGCAAGAATGTAAAACGTACAGTACGCGAGTGTTTGTTGAGTTCGTGGGATTGTAGATGGCATTGTTATAGAAGGCGACAGAAACAGAAGATCTCGTACATATGTGGAATATATTTATTTACTTCTAGCTTTAAGGTTTTACTCGTATATGGTAGCGTAGCGGGAAAGATAGTGAGAAGACACTATTTTCCACATAACGCACGACGTCATTGCTAGTAGAGTAACAGAATGATAGATACTGTGACCGCTAAGATAATAAAAGGTTGTTAGTTCGATTCCCTCTTGATACAAATATTTGTCTCATATTAATCACAAATATTTGTCCTGGCACTAGGTACTGGTATTATTTACACATTTATGTCGTTTATTAAAATAATATTTGCTTATCACTTATCTGATTTATATTGTAACAGCTTTGCATAACATACAGTCAAGTACTTTAATATATAAATATATTAAATCCCTTATAAGATCATCTCAGACAAGATTAGAAGGAGACCTTGTTTGACTTTCGAAAACACAACATCGATGATACTAGAGGAAGATCACGTAAAAAGCACGAGAAGGGCATGAATGAAGAGGATAATGACAGTGGACGAGGTGAAAGAGGTATGCAGAGACCGTAGCGTTTTGCTCTCCATTCTGTTCTCAGGGCATACAGAGTGAAGCTGCATAAATATTATGTATAAAATAAGAAAATTTTCTAACCTATATTTGAATGCACATACAACATCTTAAATTAATAGTGAAAATCTGCTAGTAATTAATTTAAATGTTTATGTTTCAATTACATGCCGAATGATTGTTTATCAAAGCTAGTGTACGTATTTTCAGGTGATTAAAGCCAGGTAACATATTTACACAGGTAATATATTTGACGGTAACTTACTACATTTAAAAATTATATGTCTTAAATGTTTTTGGAAATTATCTTAAAATATAGACATTATGATGTAAAGCCAGTGTTATTATGATAAGAGATCAATTAATATTATAAATTTAAATAAGTCGTTTTGCTAAAAAAAATTGCGAAGGGTATTTTTTAACATTGTAAAAAATTTTGCTTCACACTGTATCCCGCACTTCCATTACGTCACTGTCTGCAATTCTGGAAGCATTTTATGTTGAGTGGCAGAACTCAACGCGGCGCTTTGTCTCTTTACCAAAGCGAGGAAATGAAAATAAATAAATAAATATTTAAATATTAAATTTAGAATATTAGAGTGGGAATCGAACCCATACAGAACGTGATGATGGTATAAGAGAGTGAGAGACATGGTATCAGGAAGTGAAAAATCATAAGATTCTATTCGCCTACATTATCCACCTCTACCTACTTCATAGTAAATGTAACAGTTACAAAAATAATAATATTTTAAAATGCACGCAAAATAAATTAATTAAAGCTAAACAACACTTACGCGAACAACAAATCAAAAACGTTTGTAAAACGTCAACACCGCTTAACTGAGATTAAATAACGTAACCCGATCGACTTGGAATTACGAATGTTTCGTCAAAATTATCTAACCGTGTAAAATATCAGCTTTTGCAATGCTTATCGAGATTAAAACTTTAAAAACACACAAATAAGGTATACAATTGTTCAAAATTATTCTTGTTTCAGCGGTTTAGAAGTATGAAGTCTTTATTTTGCGTTTGGCAATTGTCCAGTTGTGTATTTATGCCCGGTTGGCGGATATCATTAGATTTAACGGCGTTGTGCTCGGATTTAGATCAAAGTTGCGCATGAGCAGGTTGTTATGTTGATTTACCGGGTCGGTGTATTGAATTTTATACGATAATTGAAAGTTTATTATTTGAAAATATTTTTAAAAATCTTTGTTGTTATTTTATTATTTTAATTGACTTGAGGCCCAAGAGAAAAACCCGTTGTTATAATTTTTTTTAATAATAACATAATATAAATTGTATTGGCGTTTGTCTATATATAAAATATCGATCGGTTATCTGTTTTCAAACAGAAACATTGTAAAATGATTAAAACAAACTTACCAGTATCGCCAACTGCTTGACTGAGGGTGTTCTCGGTGAGTGGCCGCAGAGCTTCCACAGCGCTGATGTAGCCGAGACGGTCGGCTATCGCACATGCTGTTTGACCGTTCTGGTTTGAAATATAACATAAAATACATAAGAGTATACAATGGAGTTTAGATAGGTATAAATGAATGTTAATTACTAACAAATAATTTTCAATTTCATATCAAAAGCCTGTATGAATTTTCTATTAACTATAGGTTTATTTAACTCTACTAAGTCTAAGAATTCAGATACAATCAATGAAATTCGGTATGTTATATAGAATTAACAAAAAGAGTAGAAAATGGCAAAGGTAAAAAAGATATAAGTCATGACGCACGCTTAGCTGTTGACGTAATCGTCATTAAACAAATATAATTTTATTCACTATTATTACATATAAATTTATATTAAAAAAACTGCAACACTTTCGGTTTTATATTCTTCATCAAAGCTATTTTTGTTTACATTAATTATATAACCTTATACATTTTAACCAAATTAAAAGACAAAAAATCGTATTTATTATTTAATATAAACAAGTTGTCTCAAAGATTTCACAAGAAACACATTTTATTGCTATTTCGGTTGACCTAGAATTATTGCAATTAACATCATATACAAGGCTATTTCTTAATCTATGATCAAAATACATCTATTGACTAATGGTCCATATAACTTCGAAGTAATGTATAGAATTGTAAATCTAATATAAAAAATAATCTTTATCTTATTGTCTTTCCTTTTATACGAAAATAGTACCTATCATATAAATTTTCATAGATTTGCCATCTACTTTCAAAACTCACCGCAGACAAGGCGTTGGGATCAGCATTACTCTTGAGCAGCAGTTGTATGATCAGGGTGTGGCCTTGTTGCGCTGCCTGGTGGAGGGGCGTAAACCTGATGGACGCGAAATTTGTATAAATCATAGAGAAATATTTATTTATTTATCAATATATTATTCTACAGTACTAATATAATAATACCTCAATTATAAACATTCTTGCTATTGGGATGTAAAGATACAATTATAATAGATACATACATATATTTAAACAGAGAATTAGATCAAGAATCCAGTACATTACGATACAATTTAGTAACCGGTGGCAGTTACCGAATAATGTTTAATCATGCTAGTCAATGTAAACGAGTTATCTACGATAGTTTATGAATGCTATCGTCGTATAAAAATAATACCTTTAAGAAAATTATTTTTTTTATAATTTGCGTATTTTTAAGAGGTTTAGTTTTTCCTCTTCTCGTATTCATTATTTTTTTAGTAGAATGTTGTTAATTTCAACTCGTTTCTCTAAATTAAATATCTTTTTATCTGCACGCACAAAGTACAATAAGCCGATACAATTTAATTTAATTTCAATCCCTCACTTTTCGTCAAATTCTGTAGGTAATGTACATTGGGTATCATAAATAAACCGCGCTTTGACTGTTTACCAGAGCGATGAAATAAAAATATTTAATATTTCATTTCATCGAGTGGGAATCGAACCCACAACCTTCGCGCTCACAGCCACACGTTTAAAACTCTGCGACACTGCGGATATGGAGTATCTTAAAACTAGGTTTTTAGGTTCCCTCTGCCTACTCTGCTATGTATTTACTTTTCCGCCGCGACTATACGATTTATATCAAATATTTTTAATAAACAAACTATGAAACGCCTAGACTAAGGCGTTTGCTAATATTAAACATTACATAATAAGTATTGAAAATAAAACTGATTTATCTCTTCACCTTAAGAAAAACAAAAATTTGCATAATTCAAAGTTACATAACATTACGCCGTAACATATATAAAAAATCTAGTTTTTTTCTCAAGTTTAGTATGAAATTAGATCAGTAATAGAGATAAGATAAGTATTAAAATATTTAAATCATGATGGTCGCACCTAACGAGAGCAACACCCAATTTGCATTTATTAAATGTCCATTTGGTCGTAAACTCGACTATCGATCCACGCCTGTATGTGTGAAACGATAAGAAATATTATATAATTATTTCAAATTAGAATACAAATGCTATTCAATATTTGCAAAATTCTCAAAATATTATGCATATACATATATATATGATTTTGATTTTTTTGCACTCTTGAAACTATATAGCAAAGTACTGAATTTAATTAATATTGTCTCTCCATCCATAAATACGAAAATAAAGAAATATGAAAATAAAATATAAAAATATATATTTAAAAAAATACTAAAAGAATATTGTCATATTTATAATTTAAAATTTAATAGAATTACATTTAGATAGTACTAGAAGTAGCAATTCTCACGTGCCGTACACTAATGGGCGACCATAAGAAGCCATAATAGATATAAATCAATTACTTAGTATGCAAGAACTGCACGAACAAACACATCGTATGTTTATATAAGCTATATGTTTACTTTTTTTCAAATATAAACACATTAATAAATCGTATAATTAAGTATTTTATGAAAGTTAAAAAAGATATATTATCTGTAATCTATCTTCTCTCTCTCTCTCTCTAATTAACTTAGGAATTATGACTGCAGTTAAATATATTGTTGCACATTTGGCGCACGGATGTAAAGAAATGGATATTGCAATGACTACAGAAAGACTATAAATTGACTTTAACAGTGTCTTCTGTAATTTTCAAAAAAGTTCATTACGTCATTCAATCAAAAACAAAGTCAATCGATAGGCAAAATACTGAACTTTAATATAAAAATACTATTAATTAAACCATCCACCAGAACCAAAAGCCTGCAAAAAAAGTCACTCACCCATGAGCAGCCTTAGCACTGACATCAGCACCTGCCTCCAACAAAGCTTTAGCAGCAGCATGGTGTCCGTGATGAGCGGCTGCGTGTAACGGAGTATAACCGTCGCGGGTCCTAACGCCGCACCGACCTCCGGCGTTGACGAGGGACTTGAGCACCGCTGTACGACCTTCTGCTGCTGCTAGGTGGACTGGGGTTAGGCCTGAGGATAGATGATCTTATTTTTTAGGATTTATGCTGTTTTCTGCATATAGCAAGGTAGGTAGAGGGAGCTAACTGTGAAAACCTTCCGTTTATTACTTACCGCCGTATTTGCGACACTGCGGGTTGAGCGGAACTATTGAGCTCTTTTCTTATTATAAGAACGAGGAAATAAAAATATATTTAAAATTCACAACCCCAAGTGATTATTTATTAAAGATATGATATGTAAGTATCAGTTTCACGTCTCATCCCATAGAGTAGAGTAAGCCGAGATAACTTAGTGTTAGGGCAGTTAAGTGACAGAACTTACCCCCACAGTTAAGCTTGCCAAGCATAAACCTATATATAAAATGTAAGTAATTCCCACTTCCCAGCGGGCTGAACCCGCAATCATCTCGTTTACAGTTACATTTGTTAATTTTTCAAAATCATAAACACTACATATTTACCAATAAATACTGATAAACAAGCATTCATGTCAAAACGAACTATATATAAAACTATAAAAACTAGCTATAATATAAAATTAAAAACCTAACGAACCATTATTAGCAGGAACATTAACATCAGCCCCCCTCTCAATGAGCATTTCCACGCAATCTTCGTGGCCTTCTTGAGCCGCCATATGTAGAGGTGTAAAACCTGCCTTTGATTTTACACCGGGATCAGCATCTATGGAAAAAAATCATGAAGTAAAAGCATTTCCATTTTCATTCTACCATACAGCAGGATAAGCAAGGGGACCTTACTTTTAAATTACACTCACTCACTCTTAAGTAAGGGTGAAGAAATTTAGAAGTTCAAATTACATTTGAAATCAGAAAGTATAATTATAAATTGTACATATTTAATCAATACAAATTAAGCATTACTTTTTTATTTCAAATCAAAAAATACCAAATTTTTGATCAATCTGCGATAAATGAATAGTATAATACATACCGTGCTCCAATAAAGCAAACGCGATATCCGGATGGTTGTGACGACACGCAATGTGGAGAGCGGAGTGCCCATTCTTAGCGAGAGAATGGGGAGAAGCACCTGTATGGAAATTTTGTTTCTAGCTTACTAAATAATGAAATTAGCTTATGTATTGTGATTATTGTGTGATATTTGTATGTTTGTATAACGCAATTTTATTATGAAGCTATTACTAGATGCATTTATCAAGAGTACGGTGTATAAAAACATAATTTTAATTATAAGAATAGGGTTAACAAATGTAATATTAAATGAATCAAAAGTAATTACTAAAACAAATATAAAAAATAATATTTCATTTCATAAAGTAAAAAAACATACGTATGAATATACAGATGAAAAATATAAATTACACATTAACATTCTAACCTATTTGACCTAGGCCATTATAATTACTCTCTAGAATGAATTATTGGAGCCAATAAAGCACAATTACTAATCAATTAAATACTATTACAACGTTTAACACGAGTGCACATTATCAAAGCCGAATTACTATTAGTCAATACTTTTATATAAGTCAAATTTCTCAGAATATTTAAAGTCACTATAAAAAAAATTTCATAATTAAAGACCGCATTAAGAATAGTATAATATTTTTGAGATTCAAACCGACTTGCAAACCGTTTAGGAGGTTACGTTCTAGGCTACATAAATTGTTTGTTTTTCCATAATACTTTTTATAATTCAACTTAATAATTAGCATAAAAAATACAATAATATTTTCTTATCTCACTCCATACAACAAAACCAAACAAAACATAATACATAAACAAAAACTACCTTTATCCAGTAAAAGCAAGGCTATATCCGGATGTCCATAGTAAGTGGCCATGTGTAAGGGCGTTATATGGCTCTTGCCGGGCGCGTCCGGCTGCGCCCCTCGAGCTAGTAAAAGCCTCGCCACTCCTATATCACCATATTTAGCAGCTAAATGTAGTGGAGTGAAGCCTTTACGTGTTTCCGCTTCGATTGGGGCGTTGTGGTCGAGGAGTATGGAAGCGACTTCTTCTTTTCCTGTCAAATAAAAAGTATTTTTATTGTTCAACAATAGTTAGTATTATTTGGAGGTAAGACGATAAAACGCGGCATTGAGTTGGACTTAGGCTGAATATATTTAACGACGGTTTCAGTGACGGTTACGAGTTTAAATTCGATTGCATGTTCGCTATCAGATATTTTGCTAAAAAAAAACCAAAACCCTTACTTCAGTATATGTAGGTCTTCCACAGTCCTAGTTTATGCCCAAAAAGAATAATGAGGGAGTATTTAAAACCTGAACTAAAGTAAAAATGGAACTTTACCTTCCTTAGCAGCAATATGCAACGGCGTATATCTGTCTTTAGTAGTTGCAGCTACTTGAGCACCATGTTGTAATAGCAATGCAGCTATGTCACCGTGCCCGAGTCGAGCTGCTACGTGGAGAGGAGTTTGCTCTTCTCTTGCTCGAGCTTCCACCTGTCAATGGATTTAGATGATTTTTCCGTTTTATAGAGAAAGCAGTAGATGATGATGTTATATTTTAAACTTTGCAGAAATAAATAATTTAAATATATACATTCCGTCAAGAGGAAACGATATGCATCTTTATAATTTCAAGTTGTAAAGTCTCAAAAATAAATCTTTAGTAGATGCACTTTATTATGAATAATTGTACTGTGTATAAATTGACTGTTTACAAAATTGTGAAGTCTAATTAATTGCATTGAAGTATTATCTTTACCTTAAACATAAATCAAAAATTAACATAAATTCTGTACAATATCAGTTTATTTTATTTTGTGCATATTGTGTAAACTTAATATAATTTTATATTTATATCTTTTTGCCTTTATAAAGTATATCTTACATTTAACATATACTTAAATTAGATTTATATAATAACAATAAATCAAAACAAACAACCACATAAAAATACAAATCACCTTAGCATTATTCCTCAACAGAACCCTAACTAAATCGGTCTGGTGTGCTCTGGCAGCTAAATGCAAGGGGGTCTCACCCCTCGCGGTGGCCGCGTCCGCGTCCGCGCCAGCGCCGACCAGCACTAGCGCTATATTCATGCAGCCCATGAAGGAGGCCACGTGGAGTGGTGTCAGACCGGATTCTGTTGTTGCTGATTTACCTGGAAATTATAGTTAGTGAGGACAGTCGGGCGCAGGGACAAATTGCAAAAATATGCAATAAAAATATTTAAATTCTCTCCGCAAATATGCTACAGTTTATTAATATTCAAAATTTAATGTGTTCGAAATTTGAGAATAAGATGCTATGTTTAGCGTTTGTGTGTTTTTACATGTCAACTATTTAATAAATAATTATTAAACATATAACATATTAAAATACATTTAACTTACTAGCACCATATTTAAGAAGTAATTCAACGACTTTTAGTCTATTCTTTTTACACGCAATGTGCAGTGGCGTGAATCCGTTGAGTGCTCGAGCGTTTGCGTCTGCATTCCTGTCTAGTAGAAGTTTTGCAACCTGGAAATACAACGTAAAATTACCCTTATCAATGTAATTATATTTTTTTTAGTATAATGAACATATACCAAAATAAATAGTTTATATAACTTAAATGTTATTATCGTTCACAAAAATGTTAAGTAAAACACCTATAATAGTATCAAAAGTCAATATGAACGGCTCCACGCTATTTCCCGCATATAAAGGTAGCTATTAGGAAGAGGAAGAGAACCTAGTGTTATTAGTGTTAGTAGTACTATTTTTATTATTAGAGCGAGGAAATTAAAATAATGCAATCTCATGAATGAGAATCGAATCCACAATCGTCGCGTTTCCAGTGAGACACTGTGCCGTTTCATCACGACTCCCTCCATCTGAGCGAGTTTGCTAACTTTATGAATTAAGTAGTACATCACACATGCTGGGCAAATATAGTTATAGCAAAATATTGATTGGTATAAACAGACAAACATAATCTCCTATTGACAGTTTTTGTAATTGAGTTGTGTTGATAGTCTATAAATAAATTACGGCTACAAACCTAAATTATCTATTTAACTAAAGGTAAAGGGCATGTTTTACAAATACTATAAGTAAAATCACCTTAACATGTCCACAATGCGCCGCCACGTGTAGTGCTGTGAGATAATCGACGGTGACGTCATCGATGGGGGCGCCTTCAGAGAGCAGCACCTTGGCCGTCTCCACATGTTCGCCTTGCACAGACATGTGGAGAGGTGTTAGGCCGTTCTGGAATTGAGAAATTGCATTTATTTTTAGGTATCCCACTCACAGCAGGGATTTTGTTGATAGAGATTTCTCGAATAGTAATCGTATCCATTGGTCGCCCATCGCCCAAAATTTAAATGTTAACCAATAATGTAATATAATTAAATACATAAATAATGCATAATTTAATATATCAGCTTCGCGCTGTGTCCCACATATAGCAGGGTGAGCAAACCTAGTGTTAAAACACTTTAACGAACTTTTCGAGGCATTGCGTATTGAGTGGCAGATCTTAGCTCTGTTTATTTAATTTATTATTTATTAGTTGATTATTTAATATATTGACGTTTCAATAGTGAATTCAATTGTCACAATCGTAATCTGATATGACATCACCTTGGTCTTGCTGGTGATGGGCGCGCCATGCGCTAGGAGGCGCGACACCACGTTGCCGTGCCCGGAGCGCGCGGCGCAGTGCAGCGGCGTGAGGCCGTCGCGGGTCATCGCCGCTATGTTGGCACCTGGAATAAAGAAGAAGGATTTACAATCCAATTATTAAAATACTTTTTTAAGCTTTACGCTCACTCTGTATCCTGCATATTCCCGCATCACTTAGTGACGCCAAACAATGCTTTAACGTGCCTCTATTACATAAGAATAGTACCAGTTTAAAAGTATACTAAGAAATAGAAAATTTAATTATGTAACTAACAGAATAAAACTAAATAAGCTTATATCTGACTTTTTTCATAAAATTTATAAGATATCAAAAGAAACTATTTTCGAGGCCAATCACGACTTAGTGGCACAGGGGTGGGGGCTAATATTATATTTAATAATAAGCTTTAAAAAAACACTCAAAATAATAACAAAAAATTACCGTTTTCCACCAGCAGATCCACCATAGCCAATTGCCCCCATTTGCTCGCAACGTGTAAAGGAGTTATATTGTGTTTCGCGGCTCTGCCCGGGTCCGCACCAGACGATAGCAGCGCTTTAGCCACTCCCACGTTGCCATAGTGCGCGGCGATATGGAGTGGTGTGAAGCCTGACTTGGAACAAGCGTCTGGGTTGTGTTCGTTCTGAAAAGGTTATTGGAATACTTTTAACATTTTTAAAGTAATAGAAAATAAAATATAAAGTATAGAAAATAAACTGTACTGACTACTATACTATGTACTATACTAATTATACGATTTTACGACAAATATGTACCATAAAATTATATTGTCATCTTTTAACCATATAGAAACTAAGTTGTAACTATTAGTCTATCGAAAAAATTAGAGAGAAAAAAATAAAAATAAAAAATTAGTTCAATTCCATCAGTAGAACAAACAATCATAACGGTATTTTAATTGTTTTCGGTATTATTTCTTTTTATTGTACCAAATGGTATTCCACTATTATTGTACTCAAATTCTCAGTAATATCGATACAAATCGTATTAGTTAGCTGAAACAATAGCATATGGAATGTAATATAACAGAATCAGAACTCAGAGCTGTGACCTGATTCACGAGATTACCAACGATATTCTCAATTCTCAATAATCCTATAACAATATGGAATTTTGTGCTGAGGATATGTTTAGGGTAAAATCGACTGTATTTTTTTGCAAACGTAGGCTGCAAAAAAAAATGTTATCGATGCCATTTAATAACGTAATAGAATCAAAAACAAACAAAAATAATACATGTTGTCTGTTATATCCTTGTATAATAAAATAGTATTAATTTGACATGAATGATTATAAATATTTTATAACATTAATAATATAAATTTCCACTATTCATACTAACTAATTAATAAGCATAACATAAAACTAAATAAAAGATTTTGTTACTTATTGAGTTAAATTCGCCTATCTAATTATACAAAAAAAGTAATATAATTTACTTACTTCGAGTAAAAGCGTAGCGGCTTTAACATCGTTCTTCTTAGCGGCAATGTGTAGGGCGGGCAGTCGCACTTTACCCCGCGTGTCTGACTCTAGTAGTTCCGCGACCACTCTGTCGTGGCCTTGTTGCATTGCCACTGCCAGTGGTGTGAATCCATCCTGAAGAATTATAGAGACAATATTAAAAATATTAGTAACTGAGAGCTTCACGCGTTTTCCCGCATAACACTCAGGACACTGTTGATTTAGTTTAGATTAGATTTTAAATAAAAAAAATACGTGTATATTACATTTTGAATTTAAACCTGTAACTTATTGTATAATGCCTAAACGTCAACAAAAATATAAATGAACAAAAAAATATTTCTAGCAAATATGCAGGATAAGAAAAAAAAAAAGAAAATGTTCACGTTTTATTATTAAGAAAAACATTTATTTCATGTTCAGAACTGAAACAACAGAATAACAGTTTCTTCTACAAATATTATTTTACGATCATATATACATTCTACTTGATTTATTCCTATCGTATGATAGTTATACAAAATTTTTTATAAATAAATAGGGGCTGGTCGTGGCGCAGGGGCACAACCGGGTGTCACTGTAAGCGTGACGAGTTGTGGGTTCAATTCTCACTCGAGGAAATAAAATATTTAATGTTTTAATTTCGTCGCTCTAGTTCAGAGGCAAAGTAAGGTGTTGATTTCCACCACTCTACACGCAATGCCTCCAGAATTTAGCAGAAAGTGGCGTTCGGAGTGTCTAACAATAGACTCCCTCTGCCTACATTGCTAGATGAATGAATAAATTATTTTTTATACGCAAAGTAATCAGAAAAAATCACTGGCAAATATATCCAAAACATACTTCTGTAGCCAACGTCTGACTGGCACCAGCTGCCAGCAACATTTTCACACATCCTGCGTGGTTCTCCTGCGCCGCCATGTATAGGGGGGTGAAACCTGCCGCGGACTGGGCGTCCGCTTTGGCGCCGGCGCCGAGCAGCGCCCGTGCTACTGACTCTTGGCCGGCCAGGCATGCTATGTGAAGGGCTGTATTGCCTGAATAAAGAAATAATGAGGACTTAAAATCTAGAATGACTGAATTTTGAAATTAATAAAACATTGTATTTTCATATTAGGCATAGAGAAGAGAAGGGGAGCGAACAAAAGAATTCAGTTATTATGGTAATTTCTTAATCAAATCAAAATGATATTTCTTAATATCATTAAATATAAAAAATATTGAGGCCGTCGTGGCACAGCGTGTGTAACAACTGTAAGCGCGAAGGATCATGTGTTCACTTTTCTCGGGGAAATGACTCATTTAATATTTTCATTTCTTTAGCACTAGAATTAGAACAATAATGCTTTATATAAACAAAAACAATAATAACTAATATTATCACATTAATTGTGTGCGTATACCTTTTTTAGTAGCTGCGTCGACTGTCGCGCCACGCTTTAAGAGCTCTTCCACAACGGAAATGTGACCATCTTTAGCGGCTAAGTGTAAAGCATTGAGACCATTCTGAAAAATAATGAAAGGTGTTTCTTTTATGATTAGAAAATCTCAACCTTAGGTTTTGATAATATTTTAGTAAGTAAACTGTTTTAGTTTTTTTGTACGGACAATATATAGCAGATTAATAGATAAGGAAGAAAAAGTAGTGGGTTAGGTATTAACCCACAATTACAATATGAAATTATATATAATTTCTGAAATGATACGTTTCCTACACTTAAAATCTACATGTTATTCTTTTACAGCATTATGTGTCGTGTAGTATGAAATAAAAAGGATGACAAAAGCAGTTATTGTTAAAATACGTGTATATAACAAATGAATGTATTCACATGTTTCACATTTCGAAATGTAAACTGTCTGTCACAGTATAAGAGTAATGTTACTTAATTTCGGGTGAAAATGGTATAATTAAAGTGCCACTGTTTTCGTTATGCAGTGTTATCAAATAAGTTGGTCGAGTTTTATCACTTTCGTAGCAAATTAAAGGGAACCTTATTGTGTTTTGTAGGGCAAAACCGCATCTAGATTATAACATTACCATTTTTTGGGACCTAGTGTCAAAAAACTCTGTCATACTTTCCGACGAATTTTTCGAGGAGATATATTTGTATATATATACAAATATATATATATATATATATATTTGTACATAAAATAATGAACTATTATTTAACTGATAACTAACATTTTTTAAAGTATAAGTCGCACACTTAAGGTACCAGTGGTATATATTTATAACAAGACTATGCAAGTCATGGCACCTGTGAATTTGTAATGGATCCAAGCTACGTTTGTGCAGTGGAGCTGAACGTTTAGTTACTCTGAAGGTCGCCTCCATTCACAATAAAAATATTAATTATACATTGGAATATCATCCTTAGATTCCTCAATGGTTTTTATGCAGGAAGTTATTTTGCATCGCACAATTGGTAATAAATATTTAATTTGCATAAATAATTAAAACAAAGTTAGCATTATTAATATACATTTGTTACGTTCCTTTCGATAATTAACCATGAACCTTTTTTACACTTCACAGACGGCTGTGCAATGGATGATAAAAGCAAGAAAGTTGCAACAACAAGCGATACGAGAGAAATAAAAGAGAAAAAAAAAACTAATATATGATATATAGCCGTCATCGTTTATAAATCATGATAGCACAACAAAAACTTAGCAATATAAATATAATATAAAACATAAATTATTGAGCAACGCTGATTTCCCAACAAATCTCACACGCCACATGTACCATACATACATACATCTACATACATAATATCACATTTTTAATCTGCAGTTTAATTCAATCTGCAAACTTCGCATTCTCAATATCGACTAATCGAAAACAGGAAAAATTTCACAATGCATATTGTTCTCATATCTAACAAGTACCTATATATATATATATATATGATTTTGATTTTACAACACATACAAAGAAAAACCGTGACACAGTTATATGCGAAACGATACGATCACCATGACACTGAAACACGGATGTGTGTTAATACGGTAGAGCTATTTCTGTAAGTGAATTAATGCAGCGGAAGTTCATACATCTCTAGCGGAGATAGATCGTAAAATATTATAGAATGGGTTTTCGATAAGCCCCGTAGATATGAGTAATGTAGAAAATTATTACAGATACTTCGAAATATAATTAATATAAATAAAAAAATTTAGAATTTACGTAAATATTATCATTATTTTATCAAAAATAGATTTTTTTTTTAAATCTCTTTGGAATATTACGATTGAGTTTGTCATTTTATACCGGTAAGATAGATAATTTATAGTGTTTTCATACAAAATTCATAAACATAACAGGAACTAGTCGATAGATGAGTAGGTACTGCAAGGAAGCTCGAAGATCATGAGCGTCCGTCAAACGCAAGCGTAATTGGTTACATTTCTTTTGTAGTGTGTATAGTAATGATGGGGAGCATAAATAATGGGCCATCATTTAGTTCTTAAGATACTATTTTTATACCTAATAGATTCATAGTAGATTTTGTAAGGAAAAAATTATTAAAATTGATTTATCAGATATTTCTTTCAATTAACTTTTTACTTATTGCTAACAATAGAGCTAGCAAAAAGATAATTATATGAAATAAGAAAAATAATAAATAAACAAAAGACAAAAAATACTTAACGTTTCATATCCTTTTATTTCATCTCATTTTAGATATAGGATCTTTGTAAGCAAAGGAAATGTATCTTACAAATAAACTAAGAAACATATAATTATATTAAAATTTTGGCACCCTGCACCACAATTATTATACATAATAAGAATACCCAAAAAAAAAAAAATAGGTATTAACAAATAAAAACCCATTCAAAACAGCGACATTATACAAATTATAATGGAATAGCCGGGGAATTGTGTATAATTACGAGGGTGAATGGTCCCTAGACCGCAAAGTGAGTTAATAGGTCACCCGGTTCTAGTCTTCGCTGTAGATGCACTTATGGTGCTATAGAACTAATAGATACTGCGGTCGGGGAATATTTCTTTGATGTAACTACCGATGACGACTTTGATTAGACGAATGTCTTCAAATGAAATGATTTCATTCGATTGGATTTGAATTTTATTAGTTTTTATTCAGCTTCACGCTTTATCTCGCATATGAGTGGTAGAACTCAACGCCGCGCTTTTCCTTGTTACCAGAGTGAAGAAATTAAAATATAATATAAAATGATTACAGTAGCAAGAACTTTTATCCAAGGGACACATTTTAAATGTGCTTTCAGAAAAGTATAAAGCTTTTCCTAGAGGACTACAAGTGGGTTGTGACTTGACCCGATTCGTCTCGGGACTTGGCACCGGTATTGATCACGTCTGCGAGCTCATAGCCGCCTATGCGTCACAGGATAAGTGACTTTAAGGTCGTAAAGCATATTATTATATTATGCAATATGAATAATTGTAAAATTACATGGAAATTAATAATAAACGAAACGGTTGTAGATTCGATTCCTACTCAAATGAAACTTCGGGTGTTACTCAAAGCCTTACTTTGTCTTATTGGAAGAGAGAAAAAATATATATAATATAAATATGATGAGAATTATTATTAAATATTACACAAATAAAAACTGAAAGGCATTAAATTATCAATCCCTTGAGTGGAAATAGTGTGTTCTAAATTAAATATCTCTACATCATAGTGTAAATTAATTAGTAGATCTTATTGCGGTAATACTAAACTACAGGGATAAAACGCTTTAACTTTTGACAAGGGTTGGATTTGGTTGTTAATTTGTACGGGTTCCAAGTCAAGGCTAAATTGTGGTTAAATATAAATGGGGTTAGAGAAGATAATTACTTACCTAAAGCTTTATTGATTATATTCAACATAAAATATACCTTATTATGTATTTATAATATAGTCATATATACTGAATATATCTGAACAGATTTGTTTCACAATTAAAACTGATAACAAATCTTTAATAATCAGTACCTACAACTGATACATTTCCTTTGTATTAGAGATCGTTGAACTAAACAAAAACATTTATAGCTAAAGCGAGATAAAAATAAGTAAGTACAGTCGTGGATTAGGTATAATTTAATTTTGGTGGTAGCTTAATTTTTTGTGACAAAAAGCAAAAGTTCGCACTTTGGAGGTTTTTTGTTTTTAGAGATACACTCTTCATGTAGTAAGATAGGCAGTTACACATCTCTATAACATATTAAATATATGAAAATTTTATAACAACTCACCGAATTACATGTGTTTATATCTTTTACAGCACCGGAGTCGAGTAAGTCGACCACTGTGTCGAGTTGGCCGCCGCGAGCCGCGCGAAGAAACGCTGTGTTTGGGTCTATCTGGAAATGAAGAAAATATTTATTTAAATAAAGTATAAGGAAATAAACATTACGTTACGTGTGTAATTTAATCACTATTTCATATATTAATAACAAGATCAAATTTCGCTAGAATGTTAAAATTATTTCCGGTCCAGTTAAGTGTAAAAAAGAGGAAATGCCTCCAGAAATGGGTAGCGGAGTGTCTAAGCATTAGAAAAATATAATCTGATTTGTAGACATCAAACAACTTCACTACTGCTCAGTACCCCAAACGTTAAATAGTTATTTTACGCTCTCAAACGGTATCTGGATTAGTTGAGTCGACATTTACTTTACCCCAGTCGTCATGATTGATTCAATCGTGACTATGCTCTATTGTAGTTCTTGTAACAAGAGCCATGGGGTGTTAACAGTTAAATAGCTATTTAAAAGCTATAAAACGGTTCAGTACAATGATTTATAGTTAAATAATGATTTAAGCTTTCAGATTGTTTTGGCCTAAAAATATTAAATTACAGGCGTATAATTAGATAAACCAACAATCTAACTTCGATACTGATTGATACTCACAATACAAACATCTATACGGGGCTTAACTTATGAACACACAGCATTTAAAAAATGAATTAAGCAAAATCATTAGGTAATATTATTTCAGAGTGCTCGGTGATACCAAAATATTTTTCTACTACGCTATCTGAAGTTTACAAGAATTGATCGTCACTCGTCTGAATATACTTAAGGCAATTCTAACTTTATATGGGAATTAGACGCAATTTTACAATCGATTATACATGCATATAGATACTGTATTTGTGATGCATCCATGACAGTCTCTATCACATTCTAGAGAAATTCATTCATTCTAAAGAATTCTATTGAGAATTCTCCAGGTTTGCTAAAAACAATAATTTTAATGAGCATCGACATATCATTTAATAATACTGTTCTCGTATATATCTACTATACCATCAAAACACACACTGTAAAAAATCTGACAAGTCTCAAGTAAAGTCAATCTAAATCTAAGATTCCTTATTGCGATTTTTCTATTAATTTAGTTAAATTTTATGTGATCGATATGTGTACACAGTAAAATTTGCAATTATTTTGCCACTTGTTAATAGTTATAATTAGTAATTATAAATAAGATTTTTATCATATATTAAAAACGCAGCCTATAAATGTGATATTCCAACGTTTCAGACTGTACCCATCACAAAGAACTTTAAGAGAAAATTTGTTCCGTTCACCCAATTCGTGATGACCGCTTATTCTCACAAAGGCGAGCTCTAGCGTACAAATTATATGAAATCTGAGCATAACCTATATTTATAATGTACTTCATTGAATTTTTCCTTATAATTCTTTTAAAGTTTAGAATAAAAAATATATGTAATACAAGCATCAAAATATTGAGAGAAGTTCACCAAAATACAGTAGTGAAAACTGTATTTAAATCGGTAAAACTATTTTTGAGATTATCATGTATAAGAACACAGACAAATAAAAAATTAAAAAATCGTTGTTTTGGATCGTTCCCAATAATAGTTTCACTTCCTTTTTCATATCTAATATATATTATACATTATATCTTCCATACAGACAGCGATTACTTATATTTTTATTCCATGTATAGTTACAATTTTTTTAAATAAAAAATATATATGTCAAAATCTATAAAGGTATTACATGTGATACCAAAAAAAAAGTTATGTAAAAATTCCTATATAGTTAAAAAAATTATGAGGGAAAAACATCAAGCTATAAAATTCGAGATTTTATCTTAACTTATTACAGTAGAAACATTTACTGTTTTACAACGAAAATATTTGTGCATAAGCACCTATTGTGCTTATATAGAAATACTATATACATATTTTTAAAAAAAATATATTGATTTTCTTTACATAGAACAATTACGGAAAATAACAATGCCAAGAAGGTTTCAATCCAATCAGTTTCTTCGTACAATGTAACTAATTTCTTCCATTCGCACCACTCTAGGTAATTTCAATTAAGTGTAATACAGTTTTTGAGAATAATATTTTTGATCTTCAAAATACAATCATTTATTTTCTTTTTTCACACAGAAATTAAAGTACAAAAAAAATCTTTCATTATTATAAAAGAACGGAAGCCACTGTTGGACCAAATTAGCCTAAATAAATTTGGGTTTATATCAGATATATTATATTTAATTTTTAAAATTTTAACAGTTTTGTATGATGATCTTTGCTTAAAAGCACGATTAAGGTTTCTGACAATTTATACATACTATATATAACAAAAACCCATAAAATACCATAGCTCTACAACTTTCTTTGTGTATTATTTATTATCTCGAGTAATGTTTTTATCGGAATGTAGCCGATTAGTTACAGAATGTTCAGATTCGATTTGTAACGGAGTGTAAGGCCAACCATAAAAAATTACGATCGTTCGAAATATCTGTAAGAATACTAGTGATATACATAAAAATAAACATTGTACAATACCAATCTGTCGCACATCAGTTGGGACGCGCCTTATACCACGCTTTGGTCGCAGGTTCAAGCCTTCAAGAGAATCATTCTATTTAAATATAATAAATTTAAGTATAAGGCAGCTTTGACTTACGGACGTACGGACTTACTTTTGCCAGACTTACAATTTAAAAAAATATTTTCCTAAAAACTAGACATATCCATCCGTTAGTAATTTCTATGAATTGTGTATTTCTTTGTGTAATCATAACCTAGTAATAAGAATGTTGTTTAAATTTTACAAGCCCTTATGAACAATGAGAACTGATAGAAGAGAACAAGTAAAACGTAATCCTCTTAAGAAAACATATAAAAACTAATGAAGACAATGTTCTACAGGAGATCACAAGACATTTCAAGACTTCTTTAATAAATTTTTCATTAAATAAATTGCAAATCCTTTTCTCACGTTATAAAGAAATACTCCTGTAATATTATTTATATCAGAAGATTTTGCGTGAGTTATACTTATATTTTTCCCACGTTCAAAAAAAAATATATATTTTTCCAAAATTTGTACAAACATAGCACTGCACTGTACTTCCTATTCTACACAAAAATAAATCAAGATATGAACCAACCACTAATGTGATGGAATACACGCGCCTCTCGAGCGGCAGTATACGCGCGCCGCACCACACCGCCATTGCGGCACTGCGCGGGAGTCGGTGTTAGGCTGTTACGCGCTAGTGAATATAACGACAATATACAATGTGATGTTGGATTTGCTCTACTCCCTGTTGATTTGGAGACCTTAGAGATCATCAAAGCAGGTACGGAATTACTATTATTAGTTATTGTTGTATTGAAAAATATTGCAATATTTTCATTATAAGGGTATTTTTTTCGTGCTTCTAAAAAGAAAGGCGAATTTTCCTAATATTTTCAATAAAAAAAAATACATTTACAATGGCAAATTTTACAATACACTTCGTTATTGAGGATTGACTCTGGAGGTTCCAATAGACTCAGAAGACTCTAGAGATCTTTTATTTCAACACGTTTGTTATTTTTTTGCAATATTTATTGAAATTAAACTTGTTAAAAGTAAAAAAGTAATTAAGACCTCTAAGAAGCTATGTGTATTTTCCTAACGCAAATGAATAGAGAGAAAAATTCTTAAATTTTTTTTTGTTTAAAAACCAAAAACACAAAGAATAAATTTTTTTATAGTTATTAAAAGTAAACTAGCATATTCGCCATTTTTATTAGAAAGGGCAGTAAAAACATGTCAATCAAAGTTTCACATTGCCCTCATATATCATTAACAAAAAAATTGGTATCATCTCCAATCCCATAGCTTATTAAAGAAAATTGAATGAATGTTGTATACAAAAAGAACGCAATAAGTATCATTATAGAAAGATAATAATGAGTGCCGTTAGAAAGTGCAGTACGGCCGGCAAATTGAAGTACAGACCCATCAGAGTGGAATAAGGTACTTATTGGCATATAGTCTACGGATTACAAACTATTATTATAAAACTTGACAGCTTCCAAAGCAATCTTGATAGCCGCCAGCCAAGTCACGATCTAATCGACAAATAGGAAACCAAGCTATTGACTCGATTAATTGGTTTTAAAATATTCATTACAATATTTTGTATATGTCTAATTGCTGAGCTTTTGAGTGCTTTTACTTAGTAATACTCGCAAATTGAAAGATATTTCATGAAAAAGAAAAAAATTACAAAGTAGTGTCACGAATATTAAAGTTTTCAATCAACGACAACCCATATTTACGACAACAGATACCGTACACCGATACAATCCAATTTCATGATTGTATTCCATTTGACGCAGTAAAGCCTTGTATTTGATCAAAATCTGATACAGTCGAGGACCGTTAGTTTTAATAAGAAAAAAAGGAGGCCCTTATTTGTAGGGCATCCAGATGGTTGATAGTTGACTTGTGCAACAATATGGTGTACTCAATGCCTTATTATTCTGTCAGAGTCATGTTTTCTCATAAATTATTCGTAATTAGACATTAGATTTTTATTAATAAAGATTCATTGCTAAAAGCAATGAATCTAATATGTACAATGAAAATTCACAAGAAGAAACCCAATGAGTGACTTATTCAAATCAGGTCAGGAGAAAATTTCACATGAGATTCACATACAATCCCATACACTTATTAAATAAAAATATGAATATCATACAAAAGTAACTTTAAACTGTTTTTCTATTACCAAAACCTATAATTTTAATTTTTTTTAAATTTTAATTAAGTTTCATTTTAATTTAATTATTCTCTCTGAAAATGTTTTAAAGAAAAAAGTTACAAGAAGACAAAAAAGAAAAAGGAAGACAGTATGGAAAATTATAAGAAACTTACTTTATATTTATCTTATTAAAAAAACGAAACAAAAGTTAACCCACTAAATATAACAAAATTCTATAGGATTGACAAGATAATGTTGTTTGTATACACCGGTACCGTGTAGAGATTATTATAATCTACATCGCAAGTGTTCGAAAGTGAAATGGACCGAGAATATAAGCTAGACTGAAATCTTTGCTTAGTAGAGCATTTACGAAGTCTATTTACGTCTTACGATAAAGCCGCCGTTATGTTTATCTCACTTTTCTACGGTAGACCTAAGTTCTGCGATCGCTACGTAATGACTGCTTTGACCAAGAAAAAAAAACCTAGTAGAAAATCTATTTTTAGGTTTTGTATTTATGCAAAACAATACATATTATACAAACCATATATTTATAATAATAATAAATATACATACAATGATTACTATTTCGAACGAGCAGCGAGCAATTATAAATTAAAAAGTTCGCCGTTGCCTACGGGCCGGCGCACAGAAGTCCTAGTTTTAAACGAAGGCAGAAAGTATATAAAATGGGTAGAATGGAAATCCACACAGCTAACCTAGTTTCGATGTTCATTTTGCTTTAACATTTATTAATTTTCATTCCAGTTTGAAACAGGGAGAATATCCCTTTTGTTTTTAACTGATGACTTTCGGCCAAATTGACCTGTTCTTTTTTGCTATATAAAGTATACTCCTGTTTTAAAATAATACATATTTTTCATTTATTTAAACAATCCCTTAGGTCAGTTAAATATACATATACTTTACAAGTGTAATTACAGAGCAGAGCGCCATCTGTTCTCTGATTTACTGGTAGTTCTAAACATTGCGTATTAAATGATGAAATAATATTTTCTTAGCATGATTCTCTTTTAACAATATTTTAATTATTTTAATATATTTTAATTTATTCTCCCTTTTATAAATATTTATTTTAATTAATATATTCAGTTCATTGCTCTGGCAATAATGCAATGCTACGAATTTTCGCCGGAAAATGGGGAAGAGCATGTCTTAACACTAAGTTCCTTCTGCCTTCCCGGCTATATAAGTACGTATAATCTACAAGATATTATGAACAATAAGTGGCCATTAAAAATCTTGTACAAATTAATTAGATCAATCGACACCCACGCGACCAATCCAAGATACCGACAATACATCGTGGTGACCGTAGTTCAAGTACAATCAGGCAATTGGATAAACACGTGAAGCGACAATTAGACTATTAGAGCTAAATCTGGCGAAGATCGAGGAAGTAAATTTGCCTTTTCCTAGCGTTGGTGTCAGAAATAGTAGATGGCTACTGTGTATTTAGATTAACTAGGTAAGTCAAAATGGCCAGCAGTCCGAGCATCGCTTTGCAAGGCCACAAGTACAACGCGACATCTTCACCGTAAATCCGTGAAACGCTAACAAGAGTCGTCTATTCTACAGTCAATAGACTAAGTAAATTATTGAAACACTCAATTTCTAAGCTGTTAGCTTTACAACTTTATAGAAACATATATAAAATATTTATAAAAAAAATTTAACTACAAAATAGATACACTACTTTGAGAAAGTATAAATAAACGTTCGTCATATTCTCAAATCTTTATGCCATCTGTACATTTTACAAAATTAATCGAGCTTATAATAAAGCTCGACCTTGTCCAACAATATCGACAACCAAAACATCTAGGGTATAATTGACCAGCAGTGCAAATCTAATCGGACATTTTTCAAATAGATAGACTCGGAGGCACAAAAAAAAATTATCATTCATCAAAAGCGTTATAAATTTATGTGGACGCTATCTAAATTTATATCCTGTATAACATAATTTAAGGTTGCGTTTTGATAATAGCCATTTGTCAATACGATAGAAGCAGAAACACGGATGACTTGACAGAGTTGAGTTACAGTATACGTATATATCCCATGAGTATCGATCGCCGGATCTAATATCATGGAATAGAAATTAGAACTGTACGTTACGTAAGTGTTCACCTCTTTGTAGCTCGTAAACTACGTGCCTAATAAAAGGTAGAATTAAGATACGACCAACTTGAGGGTTCTTGTTAGAAGACATTAAATGGGCTGAATAGGTCCAGGTTAGATAGGTAGTTGTTTTGCAATAGTGATGCTGTTAAACTTATTGTTCTATTAAGCATAAAACTTGTATTTTTTTTTAGTTTCACCTTGTATACCTTACATAGCAGGGTTGGCTGCAGGGTAGGCAGTGAGAACCTGGTAATCTAGAGAGTAGACTCCGTTTCCATTAAAACATTTCTGTTCCTAATTTTCCGAGTTTCGGAGCCATTGTATGTTGGTGGAACACAACGCTGGGCTTTGGTTCAAATCGAACCCGCAATCTGGCGCGTTTATAGTGTACGCTTGTGCCCCTGCATCACGATTAATCTCTTAAATAAAAGTTGTCTAAAAGTAAATATGATTTTATCTTAATTAATTTCTCAAATTTCATTGATCAAGCAAAGCAGTAAGTAAAAATGACAGTTTATTTTGGTTTCAAAATGATGTATTGAGCGGTGAAACCAACAGGCATTCTGCATTTTATATTATTTTATTCTTCCCTAAAGGTGGTCGAACCCTATTGGGTCTGATCCTGTTAAGTTAGCCCATCTGTAAACTAGTTATGAAGATTTATTTATTTTTTAATATATACTACCTAACAAATAAAAAAACACTGATACAAACACGAACTACTCAGAAACGCCTAGTTAAAATTAATAGCTATAGCTCTGTGTTATCAATTGCGGAGTAATTGTTAGTAGGCGCAAAACACATAACGTAACGAAAAAGTAAATATTGTCAAACATAATATTGTAGTGGGCGTTATGATTATTTTTGTAATTTATATATTTATACGAATTATTTTAAAGAATATTTGTATTCTACTCTCCCGCATGCAACAGGGTAGGGAGATGGAACCTAGATTCTGAAGACATTGTATGGCGTTGAGTGAGACACCGCACTTGCTTCGATACGAGAGCGAAGAAAATGAAAATATTCATTGAAATTGTCTGCAAATTTTATTTTAAATATAAAAATGTCAATTTCATAGTTAAATTAAAAACTTTTTTCATGTATAATACAATAATGTATAGCGAAATCTCTATATCTACATCTCTATACTAAATGATAATCGATTATTACTGTTATCAACGCGCGTTAACTGGTAAAAAGTGAAAATTTAGTTAATTCTAACTAAATTCTGCTTTCGACAAATAAGTTGTCGAAACTCCCGTAACTGCGACGTGACAGGCAATTTCCCTAGCACGCCGCTTATCGACGGCTATCCGGCACCAAACGATAGTATACACTCGAATAGATAAATGTGTCATTTGCAAGGTTAGCTTCAATACTATTTTGAATTTTAGACGTTTTTCCTAGGTGGTAGAGGCCATTGAGCCCATGAGATATACAAAATTTTAGCAATGCTGATTTATAAAATGTTTCCTTCTAAAAATATCATGTTTTCGATAAAGTTTCTTACCCAAAACTGAACAGAAATCAAAGTAAATCTCTTATGCATAGTATATAAATCTAAATTTAATAATATTTACACCATAAACAAGCAGCAATGTTGTTAAATCGCCACAAGAATAATGACACGTGCATTTATGTATAACGGGGCCTAGTAGTGCAAAATAGCACTAATGATAGTAATATTCGCAATCGCTTTTTACTACGGTTAAGTGGATGTTATTTATTTACTATGTACTAACAAGTCGGTGGATAAACAGTATAATATTAGTAAAAGCTTATAAATTAAATAAGTGTGAAAGTACAAAGTGAGGCTAGTCGTGGTGCAATGGCACAAGCGTGTGACTGTAAACGCGACAGGTTATGGGTTCGATTCCCATTCGGAGGATTGAATTATTACTTATTATTATTTTCATTTCTACTCAATGGTACCAAGGTGAAAAGCGCGGCTTTAAGTTCCGCCACTCTACACTCCATACAGTGGCACAAAATAAGTGAATAATTAAATTGTTTCTTTGGACTACTTTGATAACATGTTAGTTGCAGTTTTACCATGTAGAGATAATGTATATTATTAAGTAGAAAATACAACATGTAAATTATGTTTTATGAAAATATACTGTTAGTATAATAAAAAAAACATTCAGTTAATGTTATATTAATTGATTGATAAAACAAGAAATTTGCAACAAAAGTTTAGTCTAAAAGATAGGGTTGAAAATATTATTTAGCTTTCTCTCTCGACAAGTTAAAACGGTACAGTGTTTTCAATTTCAACGACAAAGTGCTTTTCAGTCAATCCAATTACATACTATAGTTTTATTACAACGGAATTACTTTAAAGTAAAGTATAGAAATAAATTTCAAAATTAATAGAACCTTAAATATTTGTCTAGAAAACCTATGTAAATTAGTATTTTTTTTAACGTATTGGAATAGCACTAAATAATGAAATGTTTTCCATACTTGTTCTTCTAACTTATTAAGCAAAAAGATAGATCATCCCAAATCCTATCAATAATAATAATCTTTCAAAGATCAGGGCCATAAACAAGCAACTCCTAATCGGTGCTACGTGAAAGTGCCACAAGTTACAGAAGCGGCGTCGCGGCGTCGCGGTGGCGCTTGCAATAAACTTGTTTACTTGCGATTTATCTAGAGAAATATAAAATTACCGACTGAATCGTACAGGTACAGGAAAACCGATATTTATTTGCATCAACCGCTGCTTTGTTTATTAAACTTAAAATATGATCAAGTTATAAAGTGTTTTATTTATTACTTGCCCATGTATATTTTAATAATTATATTAATACATAGTGCATTTTATTTACTTATCTACATAGGTAAATATATGTATAAATTTTATATTTTATTTTATATTTTATTTTAAACAGATTAATTTATTAATAATAATAACTCAGATAGTATTTTTAGATACATGGAATGATAGTAATTTTTGTAAACAATTTACTTTATAAATATAGTAAGTATGTAATATACACAATTTTATCCTTTACATTAATGTTCATAATGTGTATAACCGGAAAATGAAAGCGCGTAATTAGGTCGAGCGGGTCATGCTCAACAGGGATTTATTGGACTTGACTGGCCCACTTTCGTGAGCCACTCTTGGGTTAACTATATATTATTATAGGACATACTTGAGATGTGCTTAGCGAATAAATTCTGATAATAATTAGAAATATTAATTCCAATAGAGAAATAAAAAGAAATGTTACAAATTATGTATCTAACAATCCTTTTCTAAGGTACCATTTGTTCAAGTTAAACTGGCAACATCGTTGTATTTATTATATTTGTTGATTTCAAATTATATTAGTCAAAATAGTCTAATAATAATAATTTAATAAATTGACACCATAAAGTAAACACCAACACCATAATCTAAAACACAATTATTATTACCTATAAATTCAATAATAAATCCATTTCTATACAATGCGTATAAAATGCGTTGTTACGTTCAAACGACGCGTCGGATCCATTACGTTACTGTAATACGCGGCAGAGAAGATGAATAATAATTATAATTTACGATGGCACTTCAGACCAAGAATAAATAGTAAGCGTTCCAAAGGGTTAAGCCGCACGGAGCATTGATTCATAAAAGTGTTGTGAATGCCGCCCGGCTGTTGATGGTTTCTATACCGACTGGAAATAGAACGTTTGATACGAACAATTCGTGAAAACGCACGCGCAGTACATTTGATTAATTACAATAGCATTTAAAAGTTTCAGTTTAGTTTACACTACATTCTAAGGTTGGAATTTTTATTTTACTTAAATATGTTAATATATGAAGATATTTTTTTATGTTCACTCTTTTTTATTCGTAGAAATGTAGTGGTATCTACTAGTGTAGAACCTACTGTCCACCAGGGATAGAATAGATGCATAGGGATAGATCCATGTCGGTTGAAGAAATTCAACGGCCGTGCTTGGGCATAGCAGCCCTTGGCAATAAACATACTTATTTACATAATCGACAGATTTCAGATTTTTATTTCTTTGTCGGTGTAACTAATTGACTAATCGCAAAGATAATAGTTGACTAATTGAGTAATTAGTACACGTTTGGCAGTATTGCTATTATACCTATAGAAAAGTTCTCAAATTTTTTTCTGCTTTCACGCTGTATCCCGCACACAGCAGGGTAGGCAGGAACTTAGTGTTAAGACACTCCGTTCCTCACTTTGTGCCGAATTCTGGGGACATTGCGTGTCGAGTTCTCAATTTCTTTTTAAATAAATGCACAATATAATTCTGGGCATAAAAATACTGTAAAACAACAAAAATAATAATATATTTAAATAACGTGAGGTATAAAAATAACTCGTATATCTTTTATTATATCGTTTAATTTTGTGTTTAATCAAATAAAATTATGAAATTAAAGTAGAAATATAACAATAATTATTCAATAAAGAGAGTTTAAACTAACAATTTTATATTTCCTGTCGATCATGTACCTATAGAGATAAACGGTATAAATAAGTGATGTGACATGTGAGTGAGAAAAAGTCCATACCTACAAATAAGGAAAAGATTATATGGACTGGAAAGGTGTTTCATACATTAAAAGATCAAACATGTCAATGTTTCATTAAGGCATCGTATTTTATTAATTTCTCGAATGTTCTTCTTCATGGAAGAACTTAATGTAGAAAATTCTGCGGCCTTGAAATAAAAATGCTACGCTGCCATTAATCTTAATCATGGCCGAACAAATATTTGTATTTGTAATATAAAATGTATACGAGCTTTTAGCTTTTTTTAATGTTATTTTTAATAACATAAAAAAACGTTTTAAAAAACAGAACAAAGAACATGTTTTTTTTTCAAAGGCTTTTACCGCAAACCGCTAGCATGTTTATATGAAGTTACATCATTGCCTACCACATAATGATCAGCAATCACTTAATGTAAGTATACCTACGCGCTGTGTAATCTCCAAGGCTGTCAGCCATTACGTAAACAAACCTTGACAATGACTTGTGGGCGTTGATTAATTTTATTTGATTTTAATTTTTTAACTTAATGATGATTCCAGTGGTAGCGCGGGGGTATGGGCGTGGGACTATGAACGCGACAGGTTGTGAGTTTGATTCCCACTT
>JBAIZZ010000321.1:169178-212965 GCA_037355905.1 Heliconius aoede | reverse complement strand
GTTCACCGTAGAATAGAACGTTTTAACCTGATTCTTAAAATGATCTCGTACAAAATCTTTTGTTTAAAACTATTGTTATTTATATTGAATACGCTCTGCGTATACTTTTATTTTTCTTTGTTTTATACGTATTTGATTGAGGTGATGGTTAACTTGTAAGTATTCAATAATGCAAAAAGTCTAGTGTTTTGTATAATTGAACTTATTACTAACACATATCAAAAAAAACTGTTAACTCGGGACAGTTGAACGTGCCTGACGAGACCCACACCCTCTCTTAAAGTCCACATAAAACCAGAGCTCTGAAGAAACTTGTAGATATAAAATATTTATACCTAATTTTGCTATTTGTACTAACTTAAGTTTGTGTTTTTATTAAATCTACTTACATATTTTTAAAACACGTTTTTATATTATCTATTATTTGGCTCTATATCACTCTGTTGTCTCGTCTTGCAGCTTCACCACATAACAGGGTGTCAAGAGAGTGTGTCTTAACGCTGCGATTTGTCTTATTACCAGCGAGTTGAGTAAGAAAATGAAAATAATTCATTCGCTCAATTAGGAATTAAATCCACAATCGTCATATTTCTGATCACTACGCCACTCCCTTGCGTGATAGAAGTAATCTCAATTACGTGAGTAATTGAGAGACATATAAAAACAAATGCAGTTTTATATGCATTTTATACTTTTATAGTAAATACATGTAAAAGTGCATGCAAAATAATAAATTAAACGCAACGCCAGGTGATCGATCACAATACGGCTTCGGTGTACGACCGATTTGCGCATGCATATTAGATTCGCTATATTTCATGACAGTGTTCCAATTTTCAGGCTCGTATTTATAAACCGCTCTCAAGTCTGAGATCAATCTTGAGATCGATCTCAGATTGGAGATTTTATAAATACTGGTCATAGTTAACAAGTTGTATATAATATAATTACACTTTAATTACGTTATCTATCTATGGTTTATCGATCTGTTAATTATTAGAGTGGTATAGTAGATCGTTATAGTGCAGTTTACCTTTTAAATGTAAATTGAATTTGTAAGCGATACGACATACAGCTAACTCTTATTTTATATTAATCTTTAAGAAATACATTTTGATGTCCTCAATTCAATTTTTTTGATTATATATTTAAAATAGTAATTTACACTAACTACATTTAATTGAGACCTTATATTGCAAATGTTATACAAATTTAAAATTATTCAATTTTAAATTAATTCACTTTTAGCTTTTAAATATGCTATGTATAGCAATTTCCGCTTAGTATACATTAACACTACGTAAATTATATTTTTCGGAGGAATATAATAGTAAAGATATACTTGATAGAAGTTGGAAATAATATTTGATAAACTTAAGCAACTATACGTGTAAATTATATGTAGAAAAAAGGGACGATTTGTTTTATAGTTTCTCTTTATCAGTTGTTCGATTGTTATCGATACTTCACTCGGCAGACGGCACAGAAAAACTAGGTTGCAGTAATTTTAATGAGCTCCATATAAGAAGGTAGAGCTTTGTTGCCTGACGCTAGAAGAGGCCAAAAGTAGCTTAAAATTTTACCTTACATTAATGTTTTTAGAGAACAATGTTTTTGATTTCATGCATTACCTAAAATAAAACGCTGTAATTTCTATGTCTATATATTTCAGCTTGGCGCTGTGTCCCGCACAGCAGGGTAGGCAGAGGGAATGTAGTTTTAAGACACTCTGTTCCCTATTTTCCGCTAAATTCTAAGACATCAGAGCGGATGAAATAGAAATGAAAATACTAAATATCATGTCACGTGGAGATGAAACCTACAAGCAGCAAAATAGTCCCACAATTGTGGGCACAAGCGCCACGATTGGCCACTATATTTATCTATTAGGTTCTTTCATATGAAATAACAAATATAATGTTTAAATATTCGTTGATATAAATTTGTCAAAACACAGAAGAAAAACATTTTTCTCTGCACTCAATTTGATGTCCAGCCAGAAGTCGACGGTAGACACAATTGTAATACTCTTAAACTTTATAGTATATACTTTAAAATTTTATTTTAGTTAAATATCGTCCAACATTTAATGTTGAATTCCGAAATTTCAAATATATAATTATTAAAAATATATAAATACACATATATTTTTAAAATACACATATATGCATTAAAATATATTTCAATACAAAATGATGTCAGCCTGCAAGTATAGTCTCGTTCACCTTGGTGGAACATTGTAGCTTCGAGCTTACTCACTGTAAGTCCTATGGGGCTTCGGCTTGATTAGCTTACAGGAAGGAATCCTGACATGTACTTTATATGGAAATGAATTGAAAATTCTTTGTACTGTACTTTATAAAATATAGCTAATTTTACTTATTGCGTGAATAATTCTATGTTCCTCTTACATAAGATTATTTTATTACGGCAGAAAATCCTTTAACTTATGTCGTAATCACGTCACGCTCAGATTATATATATGACTATCTATTCTGTTTAAATATAGTATTTATTACATTAAATATAATATTTATTTATTACCTTACATCACTTTTACGATACATAAGATATATTATAAATTAGGAATATATCTAGAGCAGCAGTATTTCCAGATAAAAACAAAAATCTACATTAAATAAATAATATATACTAATACTCCATTCATTCCCATTAGAGTGATATAATGCCGCAGTTGTGAGGATGTGAGGGCCATCTCGCTGAATGCTGACGTCATTTACGAGGGTCCCTCGAAGTACGTACTTACTTCTAGGTCGCAGTAAAATGCAACGCTTTTACAAGCTTCGTAGCATGTGTACCACTACAACACGCCTAAATATTAGTACGGTTTTATCCTTTCCTATCTTATTTTGTTCTGTTTATGTTTATACAATTGATGTTTTTGATATTCATAAAATTATTAGAAAAAATAAAAGAATATAATAATTATAACCATTATGCAATTTTTACTCATTTTGACATATTGCGATGTTGATGTCATTTTTATGTCATTTAATCGACGACGTTGGCGAAAACCATTTTAGTTACACGATTGCGTACTTTTCTCAATTCCATTTGCATAAAAAGTTTGAGTACGTTCCTTTATCGTCAGAGGTCGTATAAAGGAGGCTTTTATTACTCCGATATAAATACATATCTAAGAAAGGTTCTAAGAGATAAAATTCAAGATTTGTATCTACATCTACATTTTATATTTATATTATATCGATATTTATTTCCATTTCTTCGATCTGGTGGTGGCAAAACGTGGCGTCAAGTGCTGCCACTCAACATGCAATGCCTCCAGTCTCCTGCCTTAACACTAGGTTCCCTCTGCTGTGTGCGGGATACACCGTGAAGCTGATTTTTGATTTTTACATTTTATTAGAAATATGGTTCTGAATATTTCTTTTATGAATATCAAATTGAATTCAATATTATAATTGCAAATAAAAATATGTGAAATGATTCCGAATAAATTATATATTAAAACTGACAGACATGACTCAAATACTTATATTTTTTTTTTATTACAACAGCTGATTAATACATTTGTAATAATAATAAGCTTCATTAAGTTCATTAAGTGCTTTTTAGATAAATATAAATGTCTTAAAAATTTTATTTTCCTTATTTTGCCTAATATTTTCCAGTCAAAATACGAAACATGTATCCACGGAAATAGCTTAAATTGTCACGGTTAAATCTTAACATTAACTACCAATAATGGCCATGAAGTGTATACCGCAGTTCCACACAGTCTAGTCGTTAGAGGGTTGTTCACACCCCTCTCGAGTGACGTCACTTAGTGGAAAGCTTTGAAAAGCACACGTACCCTGACACAAGAAGATTTCTCTCACGACCTTGGAATATGTTTATTGAAGCGTGTTTGAAGAGATTTCAGGTTTGTTTACTAAGATTTTTAACTTATATCAGAAATAAAGCTATATGTATGTCTGTATACGTTAAATTTAAAATATGACTCACTCTATCCGTTCCAGTTAATAATTCTGAGGTCTCAGATATATGGCGTCTAGCTCACGGTCACCAAATGACGTAATTGTTTTTTAACTTATTCTTTTGCCTTTCATACATACTGTTATATCACATATCGTGACTTGTAATATTTCTCGTAATCGCGTTTTGTATAATTAATAGAATTTGTCATTAGTTAAGTAACTACAAAGCATTAACAATTATATGAAAAATAAACAAGTTAGGTGTGGTTTGGTGCTATGATTTAAAATGTAACATATTTTTTTGAAACTTTTGGCTCAGTAATATCTTTTTTTTTAACATTTTCTTTATATATTTTTTAACATTATACATTCGAACTGTATAACTATGAGTCTGATTCTAGTATAAGTGTAATAATAGTGTGCAAGTTATTTTGGCAATGGTTCAATAAAATTTCAATGCGGGGATCTTGTGGAATAAAAAGGTGACTCATATAGCTTTCTTAATCCAGGGAAGTACCGTTGTTCTATGTTTTAAACAGATGACCTGTCCGATTCTATCGATTGTGTATAAAATCTATAGGTAATTAGTGATATGTGGAATATAGAATATTATCAGCTCTGTTATAATTAACAATAAGTTCCGTATTATAATCAAATAACACGTCCGTTATACGCAGAATTCTAAGAACGCTAATAAAACAAATATAAGAAAAAAAAAACAATCGAATCGCATGTTTTATTATAAAAAAATAGTTACCTACAGATTGTACTAGCATAGTTGAGAGTTAACGATTTTTCCAGTGAACAAACCGCAAGGTGGGTCGGCCGCGCCTAGCGTTGGTTCGTAATTCGGTCACGGCGTACACAATCATGACCTTGACTGAAATAATTCGCAAATTATTGAAATAAATGACCCAACACGCTCTACCCGTTGGGCCCCGTTGAATATTTTTGGGGTTCGCCTATAGAATATTCAATGAATGAACGGATGTCTCGTCTCTGGTCTAGATGTAAAATTAATCTATTTTTTTTTGGTTTGTTTTTATGTCTTATATGTATGTGTCTATAGAGCGAAAGGATTTGCTTGGAAATAAGGATTATGTAGTGGGTTATATGATATCTAAAGGAACTCATATAATAAATAGAGGAAAACTACTTGGTGGTGACTAGAATTACATTATTATCAATAAAAAAATCATTTAAAGTACAATAGAACATTCATTTGCTTAGTCTTTTATTCAAATAAAAAAAATATTTTGCTACGTTTTATATTTTACAATTAACATTATATTTCTCGTTTCCAACAAAAACGGTACAACAGAAGGTTTTTCCTATAAAATACATAATTGCGATGTCATTTCATAATAAACTGTCCTTTTAAGCAATTTCTACCGTTAAAACGTGCCGTGCTCCGAAATAGGAAGCGTAACGGTCGGTGTAGATCTTATTATTCCACTTTGCTACTCCGAATTCCCAACTGTAGGGAGCGCTGATGCAATCTGCATGGTGCAGACGATGCAAATTGATTTAATAACCTCCAAAGGGATTAAAAGCTTGCATACGTTATGCTAGTCTGTTGACTTTCAAAGCTCAACGGGCAAATGTACCGTTAGATATGGTGGGCTTATTATGAATTTTAATTGAATAAGATTTGTTTTTTTTTTCTTAGTAGGGTAGGCAGAGGGAGACTAATGTTAGAACACTTCACTTTGCACTTTCCGAGGAATTCTGGAAGCGTTGCGGGTTGATTGTTATTTGTATATATGCATATTTGAGCTTTTAATAGTGATACTAATCTGATAATGATGATGAATTAACAATATCTACTATCATTTAATTAATTGAAAGTAGTTGAAATGTACTTATTTTAATCGTCGTTTTAAGTCCCAACAATGTGACCATATTCATTATGTATATTGCATATATTTAGTTGTTTCTCTGAATTCTCTGTTTTCTCTATATGCCACAGTAGTATATGAATAAAGTTATCCAGATCCACTTAGCAAAATCATCTAGAAAATTAAAAAAGAAACTACATCTCTAGTTACATAAATAAATGTTTTTCAATTGAAATTATTCAACAGTAGTAAAGTGGCGTTACATGTTACGTACGATTGAATGAATCTGTCATTTCAATTGATCGAGCGTAGTCGAACCGAGATAGCCGCGGTCTAATCAATAGGTAGGAGTATTGTAGTGCTTCACAACTGTACGCGTGACCAATTGGTCTCAACTGTTCAAGGGTCACTGTGAACTCTATCAAACTAGCATGGGGCCGTGACTTTTGTTGTCTTTTGATTATAGTAGAACAGTGAAATGAGGCCGCCGACGTGTAGATTCGATTCCAATTAGAATTAATTATTTATATTCCCATTTCTTTGCTTCGATAATCAGAGCCATTTATCTCGCAATGACTTGGAAAAGGTGACGGAAAATCTTGGGCCCATATGTAAAGGCTACAGTCTAGAGATATAGTCTAAAAAGATTATAGAGTATATTATAGTTAAGACTGAGTATATTAAAATATACCATAATCATCTAATTACATTTTGGGCCCAAAAATGTATCCTTCGTTGTATGTATCGTTTCAGTCTCCTTAATATCAAAGTGCCTAGCACATATTACAGTAATATGATATAATATGATCTCACATGGGTTGGGACTACTTAACCATAACGGTAATATTTTTTTAATTAAAATTAAATATATTAAAATGTAGCCGATAAAAGATTTATGAATAGGTAACTTATAAGTAGGCCCGGTAATGTGGTAACAGGTGTATGTTAGGATAGCGCTATGTTAATCAATTTTTAAAATATAATTTATATAATATTTATAAAAATATATATTGATATAGATGCTTGCTTTATTATTCCTTACAAATATATTGAAAATTTCAGATACTTCATCTGAAATTTTTAATATATTTCTAAGCTTTCTATATCTTTTCTTTCATTCTTGATTATTAGTCTTTAACATTTTTTAAATAGTTTTTTAATATAGCTATTTATATATATACTTGCAATAATACATAAGGTTGTTAATAAATATATACTCTTCCATATGTTTCAACGTTTCCAAGAAGTTTTGTTCGTATTTATTTTCCATTACGATATAAAGCTCCAGTGAAAGTTTGACCTTTTGTTTTGTAGATCGAGTCTTATTTATAGACAATGAAAGCGAATCCACAGACTTGTTAATTAGCCTTTAGTTTCAAAGGCTTTGTTTATGTGTATTAATTTGTTAGCTTGATCTTTTTCTAAACTGATAAATATTAATAAGCGAATTATCTTCTGTTTGATCTTTTTAATATAAAAGACATTATGAATGACCATAGTAAAAGTAGCGAGGTCAGTCGTAGCCGAGGGGCACAATTGTTTGACAGTAGACGAGACTGGTTGGGGGTTCGATTCCCACTCGAGGAAATGGAATATTTTCACTTAAACCTCAATATAAAAATAAGAGTAATTTTATACGACTCAAATACACTTAGTTTATCTTTTTATTAAAACATTTTTATTTTTCAAGTATTTCGTGCATTTTTAGAAATAAACACTGAAAGCTTAAACCGTTCGTATATTATCACTATGATAACAAATTTACCGTTAGATTGCAGTATATTCACTATTGAAAGCACAATGTTTGTTATTCTATTGTACTCGTATATCCCAAAATACAATCGATCGTACTCTTAATACTCACTATTGTAAGCTTTATTGAGGTAAAAGCTAGATTTTTGTTGTTTGCACCCCTATGCTATGATCAATTTTTGTAAGCTGTGAAAATTGCGAGCTTAAATTTCATTACCAAGAAATATTTCTTTAGCACTATTGTATTTAGTAATCATAAAGTATTAGTAAATATATGTAAATAAAGAATATTTACTTGTTTATTCTACTACTAGCAGAGAGTATGTTCTCTGGATCAGTCCACAACGAATTAAAGAAATCTTTCAATGAACTTTTTATATGACTTTTTTCTCTTATTGAAATTGTTATAGATGTCCCATTGAGAGTAGGCTACAAATTTAATCATTTAATATAACCTTGTTTTTTATTATTTTTAAATGTAAGAATTTACATAGTAAATGCATTTTTTAAGTAAACTTGCAGCAAAACAATAATAAAATGCGACCTTGCTTCTGAGATCGTAAATTGTTGAGGAAAATCATAGGAAACAAAGGAAAATGTCAATACTTTTTACGAGGGTCATTTGATGCTGTTCAAAGGTCCTACCCTAAGGGCGACATAATTTTAGACATTCACTATATAGTCATATATATATATATATATATATATATATATATATATATATATATATAGTTGATTATGTTTCACGTATTTTAATATTCGTTATATGTTTAAAATGTGGATAAAGAAATGTTTTATGTTTTAATTGTACATAACAAAGATTAACATTACATAACAAAGACTAAATATTTGAACATGTAGTCAAAATAAAACGATACCCGTGTATGATAAAATGAGTAGCGTTGAGCTCCGCCAATCAACACTGGAGAACGGAGTATCTTGACACTAGGTTTTTTTTTTCATGCGCGATATATCGTGAAGCTGTAAATAAAATTTAAAACTACTGTCCCAGACATTCTTTCTATTTAATTTTTACGATTAAATTTCATTTCATATGATCATTTTTGATAGACTAATTCTTTTTAATTTTTTTTATTTCCCTCAACAATTCCATTGTCCATAAATTGAAAACATTATGTTTAATGGATTAAGCTTTAATTACACCATGTGTAATTAAGTTTGTGTCGCGTGCCTCTACATAGGTGAGGTTCACGAATAGGGCCTAAAATTGTCACAGATCTAAATAGCAGCGTTTATCTCCGCCGCACAACACGCAATGTCTTGGGCGGTTAGCGGAGAACAGATTATGAATTACGTTTTGTTCTATCTACGATTCTATAAAACGTGAAGCTGAAAACAGAATACGAAACTTTTCTATATAATCTTTAATCTAATCTAATTTCTTACAATCTTTATAAAATCTTTCTATATAATTTCTATGTTAAAATTACACTTTGTATCAAATTTGTTTCTAATTTTCTTTACCCCTTAACGCGAAAAATTATAATCCAATCCATATACTTAGAAATGTTACGCTTAATGGATTTAGCTTTATTACATACTCGAGTCGTGGCTCAAGGAGACAAAGTGTGCGACTGTAAACGCGACGAATTGTGGGTTCGATTCTTGCTAAGCGTGGTGTTGAATTGAAAAAAATAATAATTACATCATTTTACATGTAGCCAATAAAGTTTACGTCGCGTGCCTCTCCATAGGTGAGCGTGACCACAACAAGGCGTTGATGTTCGTGCGGTCGGTCGTCTTTAGCCGCAATTTGTCTATTCTATATAATGCTATGTTGACCTAGTTGGCGTGATACAAGCGCTCAAATTGTATCGCCTTGGATGACATGAATCCAAAGAGATACGATTTGAGCGCTTGTAAGAAACTAATTTTTACTGTGTAAAATTAGATTGATGTTGATGTTTTGTACTTTTTTTATTTGTGATTATTGTTTAAATATTTATAACTTTTTTTGTAGGAATGTGTTTATAAAATGTATTATAATTTATAACATTATTTCAGTAAAATTAATAAACTTATAAATATGGAATTTTTTTTTTATCAGGAAATCATAGGACCGTAGATCTGTGTATATGGTATTTCAATTTCAACCCGATATTTCTAAGCGTTCCTGAGATAAAGGGTCTTAGCAGACAGACACAGACTGAGACACTAGAGTTTATTAGTTAAGTTGACAAAACAAAAACCTCTTTAAAAACGAAGTAATTTTTTACAGATTAATAATAATATAAGATAATATAAAAAACACTTAAAGCGAACGAAACCGCGTTGAGTCTATTAGCTTTATAAAGGAATCGTACATCTGATGACTGTATCGCGTGTTGGCATTACAATTTTCGCTCTCCGTTCTCATACCGTTGAAGCTGTTTCGTAATTACTTGCAGTTCTTGTGTTATGCCGTACAGCTAATTTCGTATATAGGCCGCTATGCGTAGCTTTTCAACTTATATAGAATATTTATGATTCTTAGTTTTACATACAATTGTTTTACTTAAATAATTTGCTATGCTAGAAAAAAAAAATTATTAAAATTTTCATTTCTTAGATCTGGTAACATGACAATGCGTGGCATTGAGTTCCGCCACTCAACACGCAATTCCTCGAAAATTCACCTGAATGTGGAGAACAGGACAACGGGGTACAGTGTGAATATGACAGTTTGTCATATTAGTATGAAATTAATATAAAAATTAAAGTTATATTTATATATATTTTGTGATATTAATGAAATATCAAAGGTAGGTATAATATATAAAATAATAAATGCTTCTAACAAATTAGACTACTGAGAGCCTTATTTGGCGTATACATTTGGTTTTAACATTTTACAATCGGCTTTTATTACCATATTTTTTAGACAGCAGTGCGCAGGCATGCACGGTCTAATGAGGGCGTTGACATAGTTGGCTCATAGCATTTTAAAATTGCCAAGTAAAAAAGAAGTTTTAATCTGTTTGGGATTTTCTAGTCCACTGGATGCAGCTTAGCAGGGAAGCTTTATATAATACTAGCAAACCGCATGCGGTTTCGCCCACTTAAACTACTGAATTATTTGTTTGTGTTTTAATATATAATTTTTGAAGCGCACTTAAGATTTCTTATGTGAAAATTATTACAAGTTTAGGGTTGCATTTTTGTAATTTTCAAGGCAAATTGTTTAACAAAAACAACTTATCTACTATAATTATAATATTATTATAATAATAAAATCCTAACTAATGAGTGTCTGTCTGTTCATGGAACATATATTTGTATTAGAAAAATAAAATTGTTATTGGAGCCATTTAACAATATAACAGTATCTTTCTGCCAACCCTGCCATATGCGGGCTACAGCGTGAAAAAAAAGAAACTAGCTTCTAACGGCTAAGCACCATCTGTCATTAAAGCTTACTGTCAGCGAGGATTAATGTTTTCCTTACTGACCATTTTCTTGTATGAGGCTTCAGTCAGTGACCACACCGGAAGTAGGCGGTGCGCAAACATCAGATGGTCGCTCAAGTGGAAACACAATAACACCCCACGAGCTCCGAACTTCCACACTAAAACTGTACAAAAGAATTTTGTTTGCTTTGATAATATTTTAATAAAACACATTTTTTTTTTAATTTCATTGTATTTCCAATTATTTGCTAGTGAAAACTGATACATAATACTGTGCTCTACTATTCGGTTATTTAGAGACATTGCATGTTGCCTACAGGAAGCCAACGTTATGCTTTGATTGATTAGATCGAGGGAACGCCTATAACGTTATTTATAAATATTAATAAGTGCGATTGCAACCTACTACTAAAAATGTAATAAATACAAATTCTAACATTTCACATTACATATATAAACGATCAGAAAATCAAGAAATATTCATGAAATTATCTTTTTAAAAACTAAACCTGAGTAAATGGGTAACTCAAGTCGAATAGCACTTGACTTCAAAATTAGTACAGAACAAACAGAGTGGTTACATATCCTCGTGTTTCCGAAAGTATGCCAGGAACAGGTTTGATGCAAGTTTAAAGTATTCGCAGCTGAGCGAGAGCGCAGTGTGCGCGGTGTCAGGTTTTTATTTGATTTTACAGTCCAATGTATGCTTTGCTTCTGGTGTATATTTAAACAAATTAAAATATCTCCATTTATTAATATAACCTTATATAAAAATAATATTACTAACTAAAAGGATATTATTTGTATGTATGTATATGCAATATGCAAAGATTAAAAGGTAGGTATGTATTTGCTTATTCGTAAATTCCTTTTGATAAGCTTGATAGTGAAAACCAAGTAAGCTATATTCTAAACTATTTAGACTTTGAAAACAGATAAAGCGAAGAACATATAAAAATAAAATAAAGATGGCCTTGATCTTGGATCTTGAAGCTGTAACCCCTAGATATCGCTTCTATGAGCTCTATGTCCTTGATGAGGAACAAAAGGAAAATGTCATCATCATCAATATAATGAATGGAAGAAAACAAGAGCATAATAGATAAAGTATTTATCTAAATCAATATTAGCCCTGCGGTACATTAAGTGTAACAGAGTTGCCAACTTAGGAGTTACTTCCTTGTTACGCTGTGTAAGTAGAACGACCGTTCCGGCGTACAACAACTGTCTCATTTAATTTAATCATACTAATTGTAGAATGATTCTCACAGCAACACGCCTTTTGCGTGCCGGCTATTTGGCAGTGATTACATTTACTATACATAATTCTATGGATGACGTTGGCTATTCTTAGCTTATTATAACTTATATATTTTATACGGCAGTGTATGTTTTTTTACCTTTAGGTATATATTGCTTGTTTTGTAGAGTAAATATATAGATTTAAGTGAAAGCTTTATTTTTAAATGAAGAATCAAGAATCAAATCTCAAAGCCTTTAAAATTCACGTTCGAAATTATTGGAATCGAATACATTTGCTACATGTTAAGGTTTATAAGTATCCAAGGATAAATAGTAGTGGAGTACACTATATTAATTAAAAGCTCAGGACACTTTCAAAAGTTTTTGCTAAAAGCTCTTACTAGTAAGACCGAAATCAGATCAGATTTATATTAATACAACTAAACAAATAAACTAAAAATGAATCGTGGCTTTTCGTATCTGTTTTCTTTTGGTTTAATCACTCAAAAACAACCACATTGTGCGGAGTTTGTTGACGTTTTTACAGTTTTGTTGCTTATGTTTCATGTTACAGGGTGAGATACTCATCACGGTATGACGTCAGCGAACCAAGCTGTCAGACACTTGGTCCGTGGGCGGAGTGCGGCTTTTGTTTTAAGTCACGTGAATCTATGAAATATTTTATGTATGAAGAATAATTTTGAAATAGAGTAAAAATTATATTGAATAAAAATTACTCATTTTATATTTTTATCACTATAGTAACCGGGATTTTATGTAAAATGTATTTTTTTTAACCACTCTGTTGTGAAGGAAATAATATCACAAAATAAAAATATGTTATCCTCAACACAAACTGAGCTTAGTTAATATTCTGCAATGATGGAATATCGGCCCTGACCGACGCAATTATTGTTGGTTCCATATCGGTTGGGACGATCTTATCTCTTTAACTACATGTGGTGTTTAGAATTGTAAATTAGGTATCGTTTTGCGATGGATTTTACTTATAATATAATACAATTATATTGAGCAGAAATGTCGTGACCTAGTTGAATCGTTAAGTTATTCTCAATAATAATACATTTAACATAATGACTGGATTGATATGAGAAAATTTTAGTTTCTAAAGGCTGAACTATACTGAGAAAATAAAGTAAATCGACAGTAAAAAAAAGTTAAAATAAATTTTATGAGCGTTATTACTATTCTATGTGCGATTCAACCATTTCAAAAATCAAAATATTATAAATTCACATCGTGTTTACGGTTTTAACAAACAATAAATCTACGATCGTGGCAGATTCAATGTTTCTTACTACACATATCGTAAAATAGTAATACATAAATACAAAAAAAAATAAACGAAATAAAATAATATAAAATGATAAGAACGACATCTGTGTATCTGATGATATATTTAATGTAGTGACAGTAATGTAGTGAGTCTTGACAAGTGTTCATTCTAACATTAGGAAAGTAGAGTGACATTGTGAATGAAAATTTACATATCAACGAAAACGTCAATTATAATTTCAAATCCACACCAGGCTACCGACAACGGGTGCACTCAGTCATATATACTCGCTATGGCCTGCGGCATTCCACTGATATTGGTCTCACCGGAAATTGACAAAAAAGTTTGTAATACATCAGTGTGTGTCAGAGTGAAATTATATCATCCTGGATGGGGATCAGCACTTACAATTTTGCAATTTATATTATTTGTAGCGGTCACTGTTTCATTGTTTAAGTGCCCTGTTGATCGTGGAAGCTTGGGTTCAATCTCGAGAGTGCCTACATTCATAAATTTCTTCGCCCACTATGTTAATTTATTTTTATTGTGAGTAACTCAGTTTAAGTGACACGTACAGAACTTACAACGCATAACAATAAGGTATTAAAAAAAAATTAAGATTCTCGCTGTATTCAGCTCAAAGCAGGATAGCCAGAGAGAACCTAGATCATAGAATTTTGAAGGCTTTGCGTGTTAATGTGGTGGAACTCAACGACGTGCTTTTGCCTTAACACCAGAGCGAAGAAAATCCATATATTATATTTCATTTTCTCGAATGGGAATCAAACCTATAACCTGCCGCGCTTATAGTCACACGTTGTGTCCCTACGCCACGACAGGCCGCGTCTTTAAAATGTTGAATTATTTATTCCCGTTGCATTGTTGGAACTGTCACGTTTATACAATCACTTCGCATTCAACGACATTTTATAGGGTTTCCAAAATTGGTCTCCAATTATCCTTCGCATCTTTCCAGTTTTAGTCGTGTTTGTTTATTTCTGCGTACACCTAAAATGACGTAACGCCGCGTCCGCATCGCTGCGAGCTTGTGTTCCGACCGTGTCAAGTCCGCAAATAAACGTGTGATGCAACTAACCCAAAAGTCCATGTCTCATAAACTTTTAATAGTATTAACGACGAAAGTAGGTCATATTTTGATTATTACATTTGTCCTAGCGAAGTTCTGAGTGAGCGTTCTAAATTTCACGATTCATTCGATGACTGTATTGTGTATAGGTCAGCCTCATGCTGTATCCTACACACAGCAGGATAGGGAACCTAGTGTTAAGACAATTCGTTCTCCACTTTCTACCAAATTTTAGAGGTATTGCGTGTTTTGTGGCGGAAGTAAACGCCGCGCTTTGCTCCGGCACCAGAGTGAAGAAATGAAAATATGAATTTAAATAAATATTTAATTTCCTCGAGAGGGGTTTGAACCCACAACCAGTCGCGTTAACGTTCACACTTAATGCCCCTGCGCCACGACTGGCCTCAATTTATATTTAACCCACATATGTAGACTTGTGAACGTTTTTGTCACTTGTCTTTTTAGATAGCAATGAGGATTTGAATACATTAAGATAACTCGCAAGGTCGCGTTGGTCTTATTGTCGCGACACGTACACACGACTTGCATGCAATTATTTCTGATAAAACTATTTATAATATATAAATGTAGTCATTTATAATATTTGTTAAATAAAATAGGTCAGCCTCACGCTGTATCCCGCATATAAAAGGGTAGGCAGAGGGGACCTAGTGTTAAGATTACTCCGTTCTTTACTTTCTGCCGAATTTTTCGAGGCATTGCTTGGTGAAAGAGCGCTGAAATGAAAATATTAAGGAATAATCATTCATTCCCTAGAGTGAGCATTGAACCCACAACCGTCGCGTTACACTCACACCCTTGTGCCCCTGCGCCACGACGGCCTCAACACCATAAAATTTAAATATTAAATTTAATACAGTATATATGGTTAACTGTAAAATACTAAGGAAGTTCCCCGTTTCGCCTATCTCCCTGCGGCTTTCGAGGTGTGTTTATATACTCTAGGTTTACGGCACTTGCCGCAATATCCACCTTATACGGCCACGCGTAGTACAGGTAGCTGAGATTGTGTTTATTACAGTAATTAAAATTAAACTAACTTGTTGTACGTTCAAATTTAGAATTTAAAATCTATTGAGTATTTCAAATGTGATATTATCTACAGATTTAGTAAAATGTGATTTTTTATCACAATATTTTCGCAAAAAAAATACAAATAATTGTAAGCACAACTTGTACTTTGAACTTAGCCGAATTTCGCGCTCTGGTTTGCAAGCAAAGAATCTGAAACTTATTCTTTTCAAAATGATACAAACGAAAAACACTATGTACATACTTTTACTATGAAATAAAGAGCTCATGTTAATCTTTGTTACATCAATACTAGAATGTGTTGAATATTTGTACGTACTTTAGTAACTTTAAAGAATTAAGCGACATTAGCGAATGATATAACATTTGCATAACCGGTTTCCGCTCGCGGTCAGCGCCGTAACGCAGTTGGATTGGCGCCACGAACACCGCGAAATCGTAACCTATGCTATAATTTCAAAGTATACTTCAAAGGTCGATTCAACTTGATTGTTGTATATTTATATGTATTACTTGTTTTTGATACACATGATAAGTAAATAAAGTTTTAAATTAAAAAAAAATAAAATGTTTATATTTCTTGTGCATTGTTACTTATGTATTTAATGTGACGTTTTTTTTTTAAATTTAACGAGTTATCGTCCTACTTTCATTATATTATGCGTTCATTTATATTTATGTTTTTATAGTAGCTATCGCTTTCGTTTAAATTGTAAAGTCAATTATTATTATTTTAATATCGATTAAAATAATGTTTATATTTTGTTTTTTTTCTTATGATTCAATGAAAAATGTTGAATAAATTCCATAATTGTTAATCAATCAACCTTTTAATGTGTCCAGTTTTTTTAGCAAACACTCTACTAGACAAGTTTGCATTAAATTATGTAGATAGAACTGATGAAGCGTCGCAGGAATTTTCTTGTAATTAGATACCGTAGAAGTGACTTTGTAGTTTATATATCTCGACATTAATATTTTTATTCTGAATATAATACAGCAATTGTGATACATTTTGTATGTTAGATAGTAAATAGTGTAACGTGGCTTTTCATTCGTGGAACTGCTACGGATAAATAAAAGCACACACACACAAGCTCAACATGCACTTTTCATTTATAGTTACCGGGTGTAATTGAACGTACTCCATTTAATCCAGCTTTAGATACGTAGATTAAACTTTTTTCCAGCTTCACGCATATACTGCTATAAGCATGAAGCTGAAAGGAAAGTAAGCAGAAAAAAAGAAAGTTTAGGACAGAGTGTGGCAAACCGTTCTCTACATTCTGCCTGACTTCATGATATAACTTGATTAGTTATACAATATAGAATCAATCAATCTTCTTATTATAAATAGAAATTATGTAGAATTGTACCTAGTTCTAGATATTAAAATCCTATATAATAGATTATTTAATTTTACAGTACTGCTCTGACTTGGTAATCAATAATAATTGAATACAATTACTGGGTGTATTCTTCCTATTATTAAGTATAAAATGGAAGCTATTTAAACACAATATTTTTATACAGTAATTACATTTATTATTTAATATTTTTATTTCTTCTTTCTGGTATTGAGGCAAAGTGCAACGTTGAGTTCCGCCACTCAACACACAGTGCCCTTAGAATTCAGCGGATAAAAAGGGAACGTAGTGTGCTAACACTAGGTTCTGCCTATCTTGCTGTGTGTGAAATGCAGCGTGAGGCTAAAAAAAACACCTTTATTTATATAAAAAAATCGTACATATAAGTAATTTTAACTTAATTAAATATTTTAATCCAATACTCTTCCATTCCCAGTTGATTCCCCTTGTGAGTTGCTGACATATACGTTGTGTTCCATCATAATTATTTCACAGTACTACTTTTACTTTAACAATTATTATGAATTCTTTTAGAGTTTTAAAATATGAAACGCCGCCACGCAATTATAACTGTGGTTGCGGTCACAAACTACAATTACGCTAAGAGTTTAATTTATGGTACTGACTACTCTTATGTGAGGCAAAATGACATTCGGTCAAATTGTACAGTTCTTAATGACTCTATGTGATATTTTCACAAGGTTTTCTTTTTAAAAGAGAATTAATAGAATCGTAATAAAAATATTGGGTTGTATCTTACATATAATTAGAATATCTAATTTTAGAGATGTTCTAAATATATTTAAAATCTTTTAGTATAGACTTTTTTTTAGTAATATTTGCAAGAGATTTTACTATTTTTCTATTACTAAAGTAAACTCAAAAGAAGCAATAAAATATAAATTTGAACCGTGACTCAATGAATAAATTATAAACAAGTTGTACTAGACTACTACATTGCAATAAAAATATCCTAATCAGGAGTTGTATAGAAGTAAAAAAAAAACAGTTGAATTGCTCAGATTCTACAGTGCAAACGTTAGAATGTGCCTCTATGGTCAACGCACTTGGTTTGTGCGTAGTCAGCTTAATAGCCGAGATAGGTCGTGGGAATGTTCCGGTTATTGTTTACTGAACATTGAACCATCGTCTGTTCTCACTTGATAGAAATCTGTACTACATATGCACTGTAATGCTTATGATGTGGGTAGATCGATAATGCTAATCGAATCTGAGTTCATTATGGAACTGTGTTTGTTAAAATTTGATGTCGTCTCTTTCGTTTGGTTTAATATAAATATAATAAAAAATATATTTAAATTATATAATAAAAATTAATAAATATGGAAAAGTTTCTATAGGTATAAAAAACTTCAAAGAAGTTCATTTTATTTCTATACAACTATTTCACTACTAACCTTCACGATCAATACGCGGTATTGAAAATTAATTTCTATTTAAAGACTATGACTAGACTTTATAAGTAAACATAATATCATCATAGCTAATAACCTACATTAGTTCTGTGCATTACTAAAATCTGCAGGAAGCTAAATATAAATATGCAATCAAGTCTGAAATGAGTTTTCTAAGAAAGAGATTACGCAAATATGCCACAAGTTCACATTATAGATTCTGATTAATTTTGCTAAAATTATACCTACCTATATAAAATTATTTAAAAAATATATATATAATTATTAATTGATGTACATGTAATTGACATGTGTACAATAGGAGAGTTTGACTGTAAACGCGATGGTTGCTAGTTCGATTCCTTGTTCTATTGCAGTTCGATTTTAATTGAAATTTCCAGAGACCATTCTTAGTCTTGGTAATTTTTCCCCTGGGTAGAAATCAAACCGACAATCGTCGCGATTACAGCCTGAAGGTTAAATGTTAAAATATATACCAACTATATTAATATAAACAAAGTTAAAATATATATTAATTAGTTATAATATTTCAACGCAGTTTGAGTTACAAAAAGTGTTTTTTTTGACTACCGTTGTCTGTCGTCATTAGTCGTACAGTGACATTTCCTATTTTTATTTCCCACTCTAGAGAAAGACATGTTGTAATTATTACGACACACTTTTCTAGCAGTGTATAAATGCTTGGAAATTTTGATATGTTCTTTTTTTAATTTGTAGCTAACGTTCTTATTATCTACGAGTACGTATATTGGTTATGAATATTAGTCATGTTATGATATTATATATATCTATGTATGTATATTGATATATGTTTACCATTGCAATTAGTTGTCAAATAATAATATATTATATAAAAAGTAAGCAACAGAAAACATTTTAACGTTCTTTAAGATTACAAAGGAAAATCTTTCAGTATTATAATAAAATATTTTCTTTTAAATATTATATAATAGAAAATAATATATTTCCTTCTGTTAATGGACACGAAGTTGTAAAACTTTATCAGTTTCCCCGGGCATAGTATTTAATAATTAAATAATGTTTAGTATCTATTCATTAGCGAAGAGGTCGTTATAGCGACGTAAACAGATTTAACAAACACCGTTTTCTTGTGCTAATTTGCTCCTGAAACTTTTAATAAAGGTAATTGAAAGCTCTATGTTAGTTAGAAATGGTTGTAATGAAGTTATATAAAGAAGTATAATGGCTATATTAATAAGGATTTTTGCGTAAAAGAAAGAAGAATATTTTAATAGCCGTAGCCAACCGTAGAAAATGTCACTTATTTAATTTTCTCACAGAGTGAAGAAATGAAAATACTAATAAATAATAATTCATTCTCCGAGTGGAAATTGAACCCAAAATTGTCGGGTTACAGTCGCACACTTGTGTCTACGCGCTAAAGCCTCTACCTTGGACTTAATGTGATATACCTATTACTTGTACATAGTAAATCTTTATGAAAAGTATTAACTGAATATTATAATTTTATACTTATTATAATACATTTGTATGCCAATTTATTATTATCAGATTCTATAAACCTTTGCAGCTGCTGTAAAAGCTCTCATGACCTAAATGTAGGCGCTTTCTATTCATATACAAAACCTAATGGATCTAAGTGTATTCCATCGGAGGCTGTGTACCTGTCGGCGGTGATCGATTGAGTTTTGTTAGATGAAAGTCTAAAAGCATCTTCGAGAACACGCAGTTTTTGCGTACGTCTAGCCTCATCTTGTTAGAGCAAGTTTTTCTTGTATTAGAATTAATATGAAGAGGGAGAAATCTATTGAATATAGACAGTACAGTACTATAATATCATAAAAAAAATATTACTATTTATAACATTTAATATAAATTGTATCTTTTGTAATATGAAAAATAAAAATTTAAAAAAATCACTTAATAAAATCTATTTTTAAACCGAACTATGCAAAACTTTTGCTATAAAATAGTAGTATGTGACTTTAAAAGACGTTATTGTAATTATTTAGGTTAACGTTTCTATAGCGCGTTGTTATGTTGGAAATATATATAAGTATTCTATTTTACGATCTCATTACTTATTCGGTGTTCCTATTGTTGGTTTCCCTTTGAGGAATGAAATTTATGGAGTTGCTAGGTGTTTTCCTTAGTGTGGCTTCTTTCATTTGGTTTATTTCGCCGTTATTTATTCTCTAACGAAAATAAATAACTTATAATCTTTACGAGATTAGAAGAAGAACTATTAGAAAATTCCTCATTTTTGTGTTTCGGCAAAAGAAATCTGTATGATTTGAATACTTGCTTTTTTTACCGGAAATGTAAATAATTCTTAACATAAAATTATATATATTTATATTATAATTTTATCTTGGCATAATTCTAAACTTAAACACTTTTGAAAGTTATTCTTCAACCACTTAGGTTGATGAACAGAAAAGGTAATCTATAGTAAGTGACCTTATAGTTTTTGTACACATTAGATCAGATGGAATTTTTGTAATTAATTATAATAGGGACTGCGTTCTTACTTTCTCTACAAGATCTTTCATTAAATAAGTAACTACCTACCTGCTCATTAGAAAGACGTGATAAATTGTTGCAGTCTTGTAGGTCATTAGTATCCTTACGAGTTGTTACTTTTTTGTTGTCATTTATCTCATATTTGAAAGAGTAGAACGGACAAATTAATAATTATACCTTAGAATTTTCGACGATTCTCGATAATTCTCAGATAATTCACGGATTTATTTTTTTGCTTCACGCTGTATCCCGCACATAGCAGTATAGACAGAGGGAATCTGGTTGCCTAATGTTCCTCGCAAAGAGACTCAGTTCCTATTAAGATAATTCCGTTGTCCATTTTTCTATATTGGGCGCACACAACGCTGCGCTTTGTCTGCGCCTGCGTTACCAGAACGAGAAAATAAAAATATGAAATATTTCATTTTGTCAAGTGGAAAACGAACCTGTCGTGCTTACAGCCCCACGTTTGCCCCTTGCACTACGACTGGCCTCATATAATATATATATTCTTTAAATTAAAAGATAATTGAAATCGGTGTTAACCACATTTTTAGGTAAAGCTATACTTCTTGTAAATTATACTTAAATAAATAATCTAAACAAACACATGCAAAATGTAGGTCATACATGACATATGATCGTTAACTTTAGTCATAAGCGTTCAACAGGCTGAATAAACTGTCCTTTGAAAATGTATTCAAAGTTTGTTATGTTATGCTATTCTGGTAACGATATTCATGCAAATGCTTCTAATGATATGTGCATTTTGTTCAGTGAGGTTCTATTGACTGACGTTAAGTTAAAGGTAAACTTGTCCTTAGAGATGGAAATATATATATACTCTATTATTCAAAATTTATATTGTATGTTAGGTGGATGAACCTATCAATGTTATTAAATGAACAGGTGCGCAGGATTTGATTTGAACCACGTCTAATACCTTCATTCCGGTATAGTATAATTTTGCTATGATTACTGCAGGAATATATATTAGTTCAACATTTTCGCTTCACATTCATAGTGAATTTGGGTGTCAATTTTACAAATTCATTTCTATTTTAAATTACATCAGCTTTTAAAAATATAGAAATAGTCAAAGATTTTTAATACCTAGTACGGGTGTGTTTAATCTGCTTGATCGCACATTCCGTAAGCTTTGACCGCTATTACAATAAGTGAGGTGTTTTAACAATGCCTTAAATAGTAGGGCTACTTATGGTACACTATATCTACCGATATCAAGAGAAACTTTCACTGTCCAAACACTTTCGCCTTCATTTCAGCGGATAATATCAATGACTTGCCCGATTGAACACGCATATAGAATCGGTTATACATTGTATAACTTTAATTGTTATATAGGCACATTCATTTTTATCGCCTCATATGTTTTGTTGAGCTTCATGCTGTATCCCCGACATAACATCAGGGTATGCAGAGAGAAGCTGGACTACTTCGTTGTCAATAAAACTCTTCCGGTCTCCACTTTCCGGCGAATTCTGAAGAAATGTTCCAAAGACGTCAACGCAATCGTGACATGAGGTAAATGACCAAATTACGTTATTTTTTTATATATATATTAAATTAATGTCTTTTATATTTTTCACAAGTTATATTAATGGCTCTATTTAACCGTGGTAGTATTCCTATGCCGCGAAAGTCAACACACATTATTGACAGTTGTAAAGATATTCCTTGTATTGTCACCTTATAAATAATTCAGACCAGAGCTGTGGCACGCATCTCGCTCACGCAACTCTTTCTTAAATATTACTTCTTGCATTGACGACTTATGCGTTTTTCCTATCTTATCTACTACAGTCTACAAGCAGTCAGTGACTATATAAATGTAAGTAAGAAAATATAAGTATTTACATTAACATTTATACTAACAATTTTTTATCGCTCACTATACAACAATGTATGCTAACTTATTATTTTAAATTTATTCATTTTAGATTAAAAAAAATCTCATTTGTCGTATCGCCAGTCTTTCAAAACACTCTCCTTATAGCCGTGCCCAGTATCCGCATATTGGGCCTTAATTTTTCAGTGACTGCCAGTATCGCGATCATCTGGAAAGCAAGGCCAAGTTGGCCTCGAATTAACTAGGGGTCATTAGCAGAGCGAGACGGTGCTTCACGCGAAAACACCGATTGTTCATATATAGGACCCAGGTTTGGCCTCATATGGAGTACTGTTCTCACCTCTGGGCTGGGTCGAATCAGCTTGAATCATGTGATCGCATACAATGTACAGCCATACGAATCTTTGGGGACCCAATGTTCTGTGAAAGGCTTGACACTTTGGCTTTACATAGAGATGTCTGCTCGCTGTGAGTTCTCTACAGCATTTATCATGGGGAGTGTTCTGAAGAACGGTTTGACCTGTTACCTTCGCCGAATTACTTAAGCGCACAGTACGTCGCACACTTAAATATCATCCACGTCTCCTGGATACATGGTACTCCACTACTGTGTGGTTTCGTAGGAACTGTCTTCCGCGCGCCACGGAACTGTGGAATGGCCTACCTGCAGCAGTGTTTCAGGTTGATATGACACGGGGACCTTCAAATAGCGCGTCTATCTCCACCTTAAAGGCTGGGAACGCACCTGTAGCTCCTCTAGCGTTGCACGGAATCTTGGGCGGCGGTGATCACTTATTGTCAGTTGTCCCGAACGCTCGTTTGCCTTGTCTTTCCCATGAAAAAAACCAATGTAATGGCGCAGTGGGATAAGGATGCGTCTGTAACGTGACGGTTGTGGATTTAATCCTACTGGCGGAATTTATTGTTTCTTAATATTTTAATTTCTTCGCTCTGGCCAAGGCTAAGTTTGGCATTGAGTTCTGCCACTCAACATGCAATGCTTTGAAAGATTCGAAGGAAAGTGGGAAACGGAGTGTCTTAACGCTAGGTTTTCCCTCTGTCTACCTTGTTGAATGTACGATACAGCTGTTTTTTATAGATAATCTGTTATAAAATACAGCACTAGCCATACAATAAATATAATCTATGACATATACGGATATATATGTAGCATAGAATCTAGACTACAAAAAGGCGGCCATTAGTTACAGTTAGACGACAAGTTTGCAGGGTGCCCTGAATCGTTACATCAATTGATTCTAGCAGTGACAAGACGTTTCCTGGTTTCAGGTTAAATCAGTATTCCCGCCACTTTCCAATCTAACTGTAACTGTGTTTTGTTTTGACACACGTCTCAATTACTGCCGACTGACATTACTGACAACTTAACTAATACAATTGTCTGGGGCGTCAAACAAATTAGATTGTAGAGAAAGTGTTGATTAAACAGATTGTCTACGATGATTTCTTCGTCTACTCAAGCGAGAAAATGAAGAATCTTCCATGTAGTATTTTTTTGGGGTAAAAAACTAATTTATAAATGAAATATTAAACTACTGTAATAAAATATTTTTATTATAAAGTGTTTCTAATCCATATTCTTAAGAGCGAGTGCTAATTTGACACGTGTGTATAATTGGTCGTGTTATATTCAATTATACAGTGTTAACTACTTGACTCACTTATCACCACATTACAAGTAGGTACGTAATGTAGCTCAAGGTTAATTTCATTTTGCAATCGCATCATCTCTTCCTCATCCTTTTAAGGGACAGGACGTCAAGTACAGTTAACAGTTATAGAGACGTTCTTCTCTATATATTTTTTAAGTCTTATATAATTATAAGTATTTCTATCGAATCGAATCATCGAAAAAAGTCGAATCGTTTTCAAAAAAATCTTACAATTTTTTTTATATTTTAAAGTTGTGACTTTGAGGCTCCCTTTGCCTACCTAACTATGTGCAGGATACAGCATGAAGCAAAAAAATATTTATATGATATTGTAAGATATTTAATATAGACATAATAAACATAATAATAAGAATTTCCTATTAATTAACGTTACTATAGTCAATTATTTAGATGTTTACACTTGTACCAATACAAGCTTCGTGTTTGTAAATTGACATGACGATGTCGACGATTTTTTTTTTTTAAAAGGACAAGGCAAACAAGCGTTCGGGTCACTTGATGGTAAGTGATCATCGCCGCCCACGACCCCATGCAACACCAGAGGAGCTACAGGTGCGTTGCCAGCCTTTAAGGTTGAATGAAGGGCACCGGGGCCCGGCATTACCTAATGCGAAACGCAGTGGCAAGGGCCACTACTTCACGCCGGTTTAAAATGCCGGGGGTGGTATTAAATCCGGTCGAGTCTGCCCATGCGTGTTGCCATTACTGGCGACGTGACTCTACCACACGTACTTTAGTCGCCTCTTACGACACCAACAGTACCAGGGTGATCCTATTCTAAGCCGGGACCACACGGCTGACTTCACCAGAGCGAAGAAATGAAAACATAAATAAATATTTTCTTTCCTCGAGTGGGAATCGAACCCGCAACCAGTCGATTGTGCAGCACAATTTGTACAACTGCGCCACGACCGGCCTCAAAATGTTTCTAACCTCTATATGTTAATGAAATAATATTTTTATGTCATATGTCAATTAAATAATATAATTAAATAAAAAAAAGCGACGCATTATACAATCGCAGATAAACTATAGCATGAGAAAATGTATTATATTTTTTTTCCTTCAATCAGCTTGCATGACTTGCATGGCTGACTTGTAGGGTTTTAACATTTGTTTTAAGAGTTAAGTATTATAAACATATTCTTTTTCATACAAACAGACAGTATTTAACGAAATTTTCCGCCAAAGTTTAGACAAATATTTGAGGTGTAGGAGGCGGATTTTAAGGCAGCACTTTGTAAATGGATGGACAAACATTTAATTTAGGGGGAAAATAAAAACATGTATAGAATATATATATATATATATATATTTATGTTCGTGATTCATGTTATTTTCCTCTTTTTTTTTTTTTTTTTTTTCGGATTGTTAATACTGCTGTTAGCCCTGTGATGGCTTTTACAGCGACACCGGTTGGGTAGGGAAGAGGGTACTCTGTCCCTGAAGAGAGTGCAGGCACTGGATGGCTGCCTTTAAGAGAGTGTGTCGACGACTGAAAGGGCGCCCCCTGTGGGGCTCGAACCTCGGCTTTCGCCGTCGATCGGACTGGGAATAAGCTAAACTAACACAAAGCCAGCCGCGACACAGAAGCCGCGACTGGGGGTAAGTTAGACTACACTACTGGAGGGAGTTGTCGGTCTCTGACCGCTGGGCCCGACCGCACCGAGGCGCGGCCGAGCCGTTGAATAATTTGGACTTCGTCGTCGATTCCGTCGGCGACGGTGTTTGTGTCGTGTGTGTGTAGTGTGTGTCCTACCTACATACGGGGCGTTGGCTGCCGTAATGGCGTCGTCGGGATCTGTTAGTACGCTACGCGGGCGTCTACGTTTTGGGCCCTTGAACGGTTTATAATTGCACGCCTCCGCGATGAGGGGATTAACGTGGGTTTCTGCGAGATCGAAGTAACGCTTCGTTAAGCGTTTACTGTGCGCGTAGAACGACTCGAGTCCGAAGTCTCTATGTAGGTCGACGTTACGCACGTACCAGGGGGAACCTGATGCCATGCGTAGGAATTTATTTTGAATCACCTGCATGGGATTTAGCTGTGTGTGCGCGAACGCCACGCATGCGTAGGAGAGGACGGGTCTAACACAAGTTTTGTATAGTGTCAGCTTATTTCTAAGTGACATTTTACTACGCTTGTTTATGAGTGGGTATAGCCTCGAAAGGATAAACTTGGCTTTGTTACAGGCTGACTTTATGTGGGGTCTGAAGGTTAGTTTGGAGTCTAAAATGACTCCTAGGTATTTGACTTGTTTTTCCCAGGGAATGGGCTTATCTAGTAGGCGGATGGTAGAGATCGTTTCTGTGCGGGTCCGAGGGAAGAACACAGCTTTGCTCTTCTCGGGATTTACTTCGAATCCCCATAGGCGGAACCATTTGCCGAGGGCGTGGGCCGCTCTTTGGAGTCGAGCCGCTATTTTGATCGTACAGCGTGCGGAAGTGTATAACGCTGTATCGTCGGCGTACATCGCGAGGTGTACGAATTGAGTGCGAGGGATGTCGCTGGTGTACAGCGAGTAGAGTAAGGGAGAGAGGGTTGAACCCTGAGGCACGCCTGCACGGAGGAGGCGGGGGGAGGAGAGAGTTCCTTCGACTTTGTATCGGAAGTATCTGTTTGTCAGGAAGTCCCGTAGGATGTGTACGAGACAGTCTGGCACTCCGGCGCATCTTAGCTTGAAGATTAAGCCGTTGTGCCAGACCTTATCGAATGCTTTCGCTATGTCTAGGAATATGGCCGCAGTGCTGAGGTAGCGACGGCCACCTACGTGGTGTTGAGCTATGTGCTCTACCACACGGTGAGCTTGGTGAACAGCTGAGTGTTTCTTTCTGAAACCGAATTGCTCGTTGATGAGCAGAGAGTTCGCCTCTACCACCTCGGAGAGTCTGAAGAGAATGATTCTCTCGAAGATTTTGCCTAGGCAGCTGAGAAGGCTGATAGGTCTGTAGCTAGTGGGGATATTCCGCGGCTTATTAGGCTTATGTATGCCCGTGACGATGGCCTCCTTCCACTCGTTGGGGAAGGTGCACGACTTGAGTAGTGAGTTGAATATTATGACCAATAGAGCTACGAACTGAGTCGGAAGGGACTTCAGAGTTCTATTTGATAATCGATCGGGCCCCGGGGCCTTGCGGTCTTTTAGGTTTTTAATTATTTCTGAGACCTCTTTCTCGGTGGTCGGGCGACGCGCTTCGCCGCGCGGGGGCGTCGACGCCCATTTTCCTACTTCTGTGTTAATGTTTATATGCGCCGTGTCGCATAGCTGAGCGCTTGGTGTACATTGCGCCTCTAGGCTGTCCATTTTTATTTTCCTCATGTTTGCTTACCTTTTAACTGTCACTTGACAAATGTCCGACTTGCGCCAACGCATCTGTAGGCGCACGACGCCGAATAAGGAGGTGAGTCAGCTCAGCGAAACCCTGTCTAGCCGTAATGGGTCTATTTACGAACGCCTCTCGTATGATTTACTGTAATAAAGTGACTGGGAATTCATTTTATTATGTTGATTTTATTGTTATTATACAAGTGATGGCCATGCAAGAGGATTCTGATTCAATTTATTTGAAATTTGTTTATGTAACATTATTTTTTTACTAATCGTACAAAATCCAGGTATCATTTTAAAAAAAAAAAAAACACTTGATTAAATGGTGGCTGAGATTTACTCTACTATTTACACTAATTTACTACCTTAGTTAGCTACCCTTTACATTATTTACATTATTGATTTGAACCTTTTATACTATTCTTAGGAAAGTAAATGTTAATATGGCTGTTAAAGTGAACTTTAAATAAGATTACGATAAATCACGTAATGTCGTGACCCCTAACCTTCAACGGAACTCGGGCATCAACGTCCGTCAATAAATCAGTGATCGCTCCGTCCCGAGCAGTGGATGTAGGCGGACGGGTCTGGACCAAACCGGTCTGCTGTTATAGTTATGATCCTGTTCGGTTAGTAAGAAATAAATATTGGAATACGCCAAAGAATAATTCTATAAACTTAAAAATACACTTTATTTACTTATAAAGACAATGGAAGAATTACTTTATTTCCTTTATGTTAATCTGATTGAATATAACCAACCAACTACTCAGAAGGATATTTCAGACAGCTATAAAGCACACCAGCTATTGTTTAAAGAGGAAAAACAAAACTGAAGGCTCTTGAAATGACACCAACCTTAGCTCCTTGTACAAAGACTTGTGTAGAAATTGGCTACAAGGAACAAGCGAAAGCGGAAAATTCAGTTTTAAAATCTGATGTCAATATATCTAACAATATTATGATCGTTAGCTCGAGCTTAAGGATTTTAATTAAATGTATCTGTCAATGTCAATTTTAAATTTTTCAGTCCATCCATGTGAATGTGAACAAGCACCGCTTTTATTCCTCTCTTGGCCTCCAGTTTTTGAGATTAAGCATGCACGTGCCAGTATGAAAGTTTTTGTATCAGTTCGTTGCACTTTTCTGTTATTCTGCAATTTTTCTTGCTCTTTTGAAAAACAGATATTCGCACGACAATGAATCCTTCAGGAGTAGCGCCTGCACGGTAATGTTTCTTTATAATTTCACTCGAGCGCTGTATCAACAATCTTCTACGTTCCAATTAGACGGATCTTTTAAAGCTTATTCACATTGTTCCGAGCGTGGGTCGAAATAGCTTTTAAGGCAACAAAAGAGTATTATGCACCCTGGAGCTGTTATAAGAGTTCGGGCCCAAAGAACCAGTTATCGAAACAATGGATTTTTAAGTTCCTTCTAATAAAACAACGATAAACTGTAAGCGCACACGATATTTTGTTTGTAACCCAGCAGTGAGAATTCTCAAGATTTTTTTTAACTAATGGTTAAAACACGTTATGTAGAACAATAAATAATTAGATTTTTTAATTTATTACTTTTGTTATGTATAAAATAATTTTAAAGTGCCTAAAAGTCGGAGTATATTTTTAATAATATACTCTGACTTCAGATGTGGATTAAGTGTTAATTATATCCATGTTAATACTTATATATTAAATATATGAAATACAATTTTAGTTTAATTTTCTTTAAAGAGTTTAGTTTTATTAATCTTACTTACTTATATATATATATATATATATATATAAATTTCAATATTCGAAATAATTTCAATAGCTTATAATAAATAAATGTTTTTGCTAAAACAGAATTTCACATCCTAAATTAGTCAAATATCTATTGCATTTGTCTTTTACTGACATGACATTTAATAAAGCCCATTTCAGCGCCACAATGGCGTCATACCATAAAATTTTTCCTTTATTTAGGTAGGGGGAACATGAGAACCTAGTGTAAGAAACTCTCCGTTTACATTAAGTGGGAATCAAACTCACAACCTGTCGCGTTCATAGTCCCACGCCCTTACCCCTGCGCTACGACTGGAATCACCATTAAGTTAAAAAATTAAAATCAAATAAAATTTATCAACGCCCACAAGTCATTGTCAAGGTTTGTTTACGTAATGGCTGACAGCCTTGGAGATTACACAGCGCGTAGGTATACTTACTTACATTAAGTGATTGCTGATCATTATGTGGTAGGCAATGATGTAACTTCATATAAACATGCTAGCGGTTTGCGGTAAAAGCCTTTGAAAAAAAAACATGTTCTTTGTTCGTTTTTTAAAACGTTTTTTTTATGTTATTAAAAATAACATTAAAAAAAGCTAAAAGCTCGTATACATTTTATATTACAAATACAAATATTTGCTCGGCCATGATTAAGATTAATGGCAGCGTAGCATTTTCATTTCAGGGAATTTTCGCAGAATTTTCTACATTAAGTTTTTCCATGAAGAAGAACATTCGAGAAATTTATAAAATACGATGTCTTAATGAAACATTGACATGTTTGATCTTTTAATGTATGAAACACCTTTCCAGTCCATATAATCTTTTCCTTATTTGTAGGTATGGACCTTTTCTCACTCACATGTCACATCACTAATTTATACCGTTGATCTCTATAGGTACATGATCGACAGGAAATATAAAATTGTTAGTTTAAACTCTCTTTATTGAATAATTATTGATATATTTCTACTTTAATTTCATAATTTTATTAGTTTGCTAAATGTATTATTATTTTTTATGCCCAGAATTATATTGTGCATTTATTTAAAACGAAATTGAGAACTCGACACGCAATGTCCCCAGAATTCGGCAAAAAGTGAGGAACGGAGTGTCTTAACACTAAGCTAGCTTCCTGCCTTCCCTGGTGTGTGCGGGATACAGAGTGGAAGCAGAAAAAAAATTGAGAACTTTTCTATTGGTATAATAGCAATACTGCCATACATGTACTAATTACTCAATAAGTCAACTATTATCTTTGCGATTAGTCAATTAGTTACACCGACAAAGAAATAAAAATCTGAATTCTGTCGATTATGTAAATAAATATTTTTATTGCCAAGTGCTGCTATGTTAACACGGCCATTGAATTTCTTCAACCGACATGCATCTGTGTACAGAAGAGTTTGTTGGTTCTATCCCTGGTGGATAGTAGGTTCTACACTAGTAGATACCACTATTTTTATGAGTAAAAAAGAGTGAACATAAGAAAATATCATCATATATTAATATCTCTTAGTAAAATAAAAATGCCAACCTTAGAATGTAGTGTAAACTAAACTGAAACTTTTAAATGCTATTGTAATTAATCAAATGTACTGCGCGTGCGTTTTCACGAATTGTTCGTATCAAACGTTCTATTTCGAGTCGGTATAGAAACCATCAACAGCCGGGCGGCATTCACAACACTTTTATGAATCAATGCTCCGTGCGGCTTAACCCTTTGGAACGCTTACTATTTATTCTTGGTCTGAAGTGCCATCGTAAATTATAATTATTATTCATCTTCTCTGCCGCGTATTACAGTAACGTAATGGATCCGACGCGTCGCTTGAACGTAACAACGCATTTTGTACGCATTGTATAGAAATGGATTTATTATTGAATTTATAGAGAATAATAATTATTTTTTAAATGATGGTGTTGGTGTTTACTTTATGGTGTCAATTTAATAAATTATTATTAACCTTGTGAAATTTCAGTAATATTATTATTAGACTATTTTGACTGATTTGAAATCAACAAATATGATAAATACAACGATGTTGCCAGTATAACTTGAACAAATGGTACCTTAGACAAGGATTGTTAGATACATAATTTCTAACATTTATTTTTATTTCTCTATTGGAATTAATATTTTTAATTATTATCAGGAATTTCTTTGCTAAGTACATCCCAAGTATGTCCTATAATAATACAGCTAACCCTAGAGTGGCTCACGAAAGTGGGCGATTCAAGTCCAATAAATCCCTGTTGAGCATGACCCGCTCGACCTAATTACGCGCTTTCATTTTCCGGTTAGACATATTATGAACATTATATTTTACATACTTACTATATTTATAAAGTAAAGTGTTTACAAAAATTACTATTATTCCGTGTATCTAAAAATACTATCCGAGTTATTATTATTAATAAATTAATCTGTTTGTACTATGTGTTTACTGTAAAGTAAATAAGTTTTTATTTATATATTTCAGTACTAGAATTTATACATATATTTGCCTATATAGATAAGTAAATAAAATACACTATGTATTAATATAATTATTAAATTATTATAGTATACATGGGCAAGTAATAAATAAAACACTATAACTCATCATATTTTAAGTTTAATAAACAAAGCAGCGGTTGATGCAAATAAATATCGGTTTTCCTGTACCTGTGCGATTCAGTCGGTAATTTTATATTTCTCTAGATAAATCGCAAGTAAACAAGTTTATTGCAAGCGCCACCGCGACGCCCCGACGCCGCTTCTGTAACTTGTGGCACTTTCACGTAGCACCGATTAGGAGTTGCTTGTTTATGGCCCTGATCTTTGAAAGATTATTATTATTGATAGGATTTGGGATGATCTATCTTTTTGCTTAATAAGTTAGAAGATCAAATATTACTAATTTACATAGGTTTTCTAGACAAATATTTAAGGTTCTATTAATTTTGAAATTTATTTCTATACTTTACTTTAAAGTAATTCCGTTGTAATAACAATATAGTATGTAATTGGATTGACTGAAAAGCACTTTGTCGTTGAAATTGAAAACACAGTACCGTTTTAACTTGTCGAGAGAGAAAGCTAAATAATATTTTCAACCCTATCTTTTAGACTAAACTTTTGTTGCAAATTTCTTGTTTTATCAATCAATTAATATAACATTAACTGGATGTTTTTTTATTATACTAACAGTATATTTTCATAAAACTTTGTTATAATTTACTTATTGTATTTTCTACTTAATAATATACATTATCTCTACATGGTAAAACTGCAACTAACATGTTATCAAAGTAGTCCAAAGAAACAATTTAATTATTCACTTATTTTGTGCCACTGTATGGAGTGTAGAGTGGCGGAACTTAAAGCCGCGCTTTTCACCTTGGTACCATTGAGTAGAAATGAAAATAATAATAAGTAATAATTCAATCCTCCGAATGGGAATCGAACCCATAACCTGTCGCGTTTACAGTCACACGCTTGTGCCATTGCACCACGACTAGCCTCACTTTGTACTTTCACACTTATTTAATTTATAAGGTTTTAATACTAATATTATACTGTTTATCCACCGACTTGTTAGTACATAGTAAATAAATAACATCCACTTAACCGTAGTAAAAAGCGATTGCGAATATTACTATCATTAGTGCTATTTTGCACTACTAGGCCCCGTTATACATAAATGCACGTGTCATTATTCTTGTGGCGATTTAATAACATTGCTGCTTATTTAAGGTGTAAATATTATTAAATTTAGATTTATATACTATGCATAAGAGACTTACTTTGATTTCTGTTCAGTTTTGGGTAAGAAACTTTATCGAAAACATGATATTTTTAGAAGGAAACATTTTATAAATCAGCATTGCTAAAATTTTGTATATCTCATGGGCTCAATGGCCTCTACCACCTAGGAAAACGTCTAAAAGTCAAAATAGTATTGAAGCTAACCTTGCAAATGACACATTTATCTATTCGAGTGTATACTATCGTCTGGTGCCGGATAGCCGTCGATAAGCGGCGTGCTAGGGAAATTGCCTGTCACGTCGCAGTTACGGGAGTTTCGACAACTTATTTGTCGAAACCAGAATTTAGTTAGAATTAACTAAATTTTCACTTGTTTCCAGTTAACGCGCGTTGATAATAGTAATAATCGATTATCATTTAGTATAGAGATGTAGATATAGAGATTTCGCTAAACGTTATTGTATTATAGTACATGAAAAAAAGAATTTTACTTAAAATTCTTAATTTAACTATGAAATTTTTATACTTAAAATAAAATTTGCAGACAGGCTTAGACACGTTGTTCAATCAAATCAAAGTTCTATTCCCACTCCAGGAAATGAATTTTTCAATAAATATTTTCATTTTCTTCGCTCTCGTATCGAAGCAAAGTGCGGTGTCTCACTCAACACCCATACAATGTCTTCAGAATCTAGGTTCCATCTCTTTACCCTGTTGCATGCGGGAGAGTAGAATACAAATATTCTTTAAAATAATTCGTAAAAATATATAAATTACAAAAATAATCATAACACCCACTACAATATTATGTTTGACAATATTTACTTTTTCGTTACGTTATGTGTACTGCGCCTACTAACAATTACTCCGCAATTGATAACACAGAGCTATAGCTATTAATTTTAACTAGGCGTTTCTGAGTAGTTCGTGTTTATATCAGTGTTTTTTATTTGTAACTAGTTTACAGATAGGCTAACTTAACAGGATCTTTAGGAAGAATTTAAGAACTACCTTTAGGAAATAATATGAAATGTAGAATGCCTGTTGGTTTAACCGCTCAATACAACATTTTGAAACCAAAGTAAAATGTCATTTTTACTTACTGCTTTGCTTGATCAATGAAATTTGCGAAATTAATTAAGGTAAAATCATATTTACTTTTACACGACTTTTATTTAAGAGATTAATCGTGATGCAAGGGGCACAAGCGTACACTATAAACGCGCCAGATTGCGGGTTCGATTTGAACCAAAGCCCAGCGTTGTGTTCCACCAACATACAATGGCTCCGTAACTCGGAAAATTAGGAACAGAAATGTTTTAATGGAAACGGAGTCTACTCTCTAGGTTACCAGGTTCACACTGCCTACCCTGCAGCCATCCCTGCTATGTTAAGGTATACAAGGTGAAACTAAAAAAAATACAACTTTTATGCTTAATAGAACAATAAGTTTAACAGCATCACTACTGCAAAACTCCCTAGCTAACCTGGACCTATTCACCCCATTTTATGTCTTCTATTAATAGTACTCAAGTTGGTCGTATCTTAATTCTACCTTTTATTGGGCACGTAGTTTACGAGCTACAAAGAGGTGAACACTTACGTAACGTACAGTTCTAATTTCTATTCCATGATATTAGATACGGCGATCGATACTCATGGGATATATATACGTATACTGTAACTCAACTCTGTCAAGTCATCCGTGTTTCTGCTTCTATCGTATTGACAAATGGCTATTATCAAAACGCAACCTTAAATTATGTTATACAGGATATAAATTTATATAGCTTCCACATAAATTTATAACGCTTTTGATGAATGATAATTTTTTTTTGCGCCTCCGAGTCTATCTATTTGAAAAATGTCCGATTAGATTTGCACTGCTGGTCAATTATACATCTAGATGTTTTGGTTGTCGATATTGTTGGACAAGGTCGAGCTTTATTATAAGCTCGATTAATTTTGTAAAATGTACAGATGGCATAAAGATTTGAGAATATGACGAACGTTTATTTATACTTTCTCAAAATAGTGTATCTATTTTGTAGTTATTTTTTTTTTATAAATATTTTATATATGTTTCTATGAAGTTGTAAAGCTAATAACTTAGAAATTGAGTGTTTCAATAATTTACTTAACTTGGCGTTTCACGGATTTACGGTGAAGATGTCGCGTTGTACTTGTGGCCTTGCAAAGCGATGCTCGGACAGCTTGTAATTTTGACTTACCTAGTTAATCTAAATACACAGTAGCCATCTACTATTTCTGACACCAACGCTAGGAAAAGGCAAATTTACTTCCTCGATCTTCGCCAGATTTAGCTCTAATAGTCTAATTGTCGCTTCACGTGTTTATCCAATTGCCTGATTGTACTTGAACTACGGTCACCACGATGTATTGTCGGTATCTTGGATTCGTTGCGTGGGTGTCGATTGATCTAATTAATTTGTACAAGATTTTTAATGGCCACTTATTGTTCATAATGTCTTGTATATAATACTAAGTATATAGCCGGGAAGGCAGAAGGAACTTAGTGTTAAGACATGCTCTTCCCCATTTTCCAGCGAAAATTCGTAGCATTGCTTCGGTGCCAGAGCGATAAACTGAATATATTAATTAAAATAAATATTATAAAAGAGAGAATAAATTAAAATTTATTAAAATAGTTAAAATATTATTAAAAGAGAATCATGCTAAGAAAATATTATTTCGTCATTTAATACGCAATGTTTTAGAACTACCAGTAAATCGGAGAACAGATGGCGCTCTGCTCTGTAATTACACTTGTAAAGTATATGTGTATTTAACTGACCTAAGGGATTGTTTAAATAAATTAAAAATATGTATTATTTTAAAACAGGAGTATACTTTATATAGCAAAAAATAACAGCTCAATTTGGCCGAAAGTCATCAGTTAAAAACAAAAGGGATGTTCTCCCTGTTTCAAACTGGAATGAAAATTAATAAATGATAAAGCAAAATGAACATCGAAACTAGGTTAGCTGTGTGGATTTCCATTCTACCCATTTTATATACTTTCTGCCTTCGTTTAAAACTAGGACTTCTGTGCGCCGGCCCGTAGGCAACGGGGAACTTTTTAATTTATAATTGCTCGCTGTTCGTTCGAAATAGTAATCATTATATGTATATTTATTATTATTATAAATATATGGTTTGTTTGTTACAAAACCTAAAAATAGATTTTTTACTACGTTACCTTTCTTGGTCAAAGCAGTCATTACGTAGATGATCACGGAACTTAGGTCTACCGTAGAAAAGTGAGATAAACATAACGGCGGCTTTATCGTAAGACGTAAATAGGCTTCGTAAATGCTCTACTAAGCAAAGATTTCAGTCTAGCTTATATTCTCGGTCCATTTCACTTTCGAACACTTGCGATGTAGATTATAATAATCTCTACACGGTACCGGTCTATACAAACAACATTATCTTGTCAATCATATAGAATTTTGTTATATTTAGTGGGTTAACTTTTGTTTCGTTTTTTTAATTAGATAAATATAAAGTAAGTTTCTTATAATTTTCCATACTGTCTTCCTTTTTCTTTTTTGTCTTCTTGTAACTTTTTTCTTTAAAACATTTTCAGAGAGAATAATTAAATTAAAATGATACTTAATTAAAATTTAAAAAAAATATATATAGGTTTTGGTAATAGAAAAACAGTTTCAAGTTACTTTTGTATGATATTCATATTTTTATTTAATAAGTGTATGGGATTGTATGTGAATCTCATGTGAAATTTTCTCCTGACCTGATTTGAATAAGTCACTCAATGGGTTTCTTCTTGTGAATTTTCATTGTACACATTAGATTCATTGCTTTTAGCAATGAATCTTTATTAATAAAGATCTAATGTCTAATTACGAATAATTTATAAGAAAACATGACTCTGACAGAATAATAAGGCATTGAGTACACCATATTGTTGCACAAGTCAACTATCAACCATCTGGATGCCCTACAAATAAGGGCCTCCTTTTTTTTTATAAAAACTAACGGTCCTCGACTGTATCAGATTTTGATCAAATACAAAGCTTTACTGCGTCAAATGGAATACAATCATGAAATTGGATTGTATCGGTGTACGGTATCTGTTGTCGTAAATATGGGTTGTCGTTGATTGAAAACTTTAATATTCTTGGTTCTCACATAGTGACACTACTTTGTAATTTTTTTCTTTTTCATGAAATATCTTTCAATTTGCGAGTATCACTAAGTAAAAGCACTCAAAAGCTCAGCAATTAAAAATATACAAAATATTGTAATGAATATTTTAAAACCAATTAATCGAGTCAATAGTTTGGTTTCCTATTTGTCGATTAGATCGTGACTTGGCTGGCGGCTATCAAGATTGCTTTAGAAGCTGTCAAGTTTTATAATAATAGTTTGTAATCCGTAGACTATATGGCAATAAGTACCTTATTCCACTCTGATGGGTCTGTACTTCAATTTGCCGGCCGTACTGCACTTTCTAACGGCACTGATTATTATCTTTCTGTAATGATACTTATTGCGTTCTTTTTGTATACAACATTCATTCAATTTTCTTTAATAAGCTATGGGATTGGAGATGATACCAATTTTTTTGTTAATGATATATGAGGGCAATGTGAAACTTTGATTGACATGTTTTTACTGCCCTTTCTAATAAAAATGGCGAATATATGCTAGGTTACTTTTAATAACTATAAAAAATTTTATTCTTTGTGTTTTTGGTTTTTAAACAAAAAAAATTTTAAGAATTTTTCTCTCTACACATTTGCCTTAGGAAAATACACATAGCTTTAGAGGTCTTAATGACTTTTTTACTTTTAACAAGTTTAATTTCAATAAATATTGCAAAAAAATAACAAACGTGTTGAAATAAAAGATCTCTAGAGTCTCCTGAGTCTATTGGAACCTCCAGAGTCAATCCTCAATAACGAAGTGTATTGTAAAACTTGCCATTGTAAATGTATTTTTTTTTATTGAAAATATTAGGAAAATTCGCCTTTTTAGAAGCACGAAAAAAATGCCCTTATAATGAAAATATTGCAATATTTTTCAATACAACAATAACTAATAATAGTAATTCTGTACCTGCTGTGATTATCTCTAAGGTCTCCAAATCAACAGGGAGTAGAGCAAATCCAACATCACATTGTATATTGTCGCTATATTCACTAGCGCGTAACAGCCTAACACCGACTCCCGCGCAGTGCCGCAATGGCGGTGTGGTGCGGCGCGCGTATACTGCCGCTCGAGAGGCGCGTGTATTCCATCACGTTAGTGGTTGGTTCATATCTTGATTTATTTTTGTGTAGAATAGGAAGTACAGTGCAGTGATATATGTTTGTACAAATTTTGGAAAAATTTTTTTTTTTTGAACGTGGGGAAAATATAAGTAACTCACGCAAAATCTTCTGATATAAATAATATTAAAGGAATATTTCTTTTAACATGTTTTGCTTTTACTGCTTGAGAAAAGGCTTTGCAATTTACTTAAAGAAGTCATTTATTAAAGAAGCAATTTATTAAAGAAATCTTGAAATATCTTGTGATCTCCTGTAGAACATTGTCTTCATTAGTTTTTATATGTTTTCTCAAGAGGATTACGTTGTACTTGTTCTCTTTTATCAGTTCTCATTGTCCATAAGGGCTTGTAAAATTTAAACAACATTCTTATTACCAGGTTATGATAGCACAAAGAAATACGCAATTCATAGAAATTACTAACGGATGGATATGTCTAGTTTTTAGGAAAATATTTTTTTAAATTGTAAGTCTGGCAAAAGTAAGTCCGTACGTCCGTAAGTCAAAGCTGCCTTATACTTAAATTTATTATATTTAAATAGAACGATTCTCTTGAAGGCTTGAACCTGCGACCAAAGCGTTGTATAAGGCGCGACCTAGCTGATGTGCGACAGATTGGTATAGTACACTGTTTATTTTTATGATTATCACTAGTATTCTTAAAGATATTTCAAACGATCGTAATTTTTTATGGTTGGCCTTACACTCCGTTACAAATCGAATCTGAACATTCTGTAACTAATCGGCTACATTCCGATAAAAACATTACTCGAGATAATAAATAATACACAAAGAAAGTTGTAGAGCTATGGTATTTTATGGGTTTTTGTTATATTAGTATGTATAAATTGTAAGACATCTTAATCTAGCGTTTAAGTAAAGATCATCATACAAAACGGTTAAAATTTTAAAAATTAAATATAATATGATTTAAAACCAAATTTATTTAGGCTAATTTAGTCCAACAGTGGCTTCCGTTTTCTTATAATAATGAAAGATTTTTTTTGTACTTTAATTTCTGTGGGATAAAAAAAATAAATGATTGTATTTAGAAGATCAAAAATATTATTCTCAAAAACTGTATTACACTTAATTGAAATTACTTAGAGTGGTGCGAATGGAAGAAATTAGTTACATTGTACGAGAAACTGATTGGATTGAAACCTTCTTGGCATTGTTCTTTTCCGTAATTGTTCTATGTTAAGAAAATCAATATTTTTTTTTTAAAATATGTATATAGTATTTCTATATAAGCACAATAGGTGCGTATGCACAAATATTTTCGTTGTAAAACAGTAAATGTTTCTACTCTAATCAGTTAAGATAAAATCTCGAATTTTATAGCTCGATTTTTTCCCCCTCATAAATTTTTTAACTGTTTAGGAATTTTTACATAACTTTTTTTTTGGTTCATACCTTTATAGATTTTGACATATATTTTTTTATTTAAAAAATTGTAACTGTACATGGAATAAAAATATAAGTAATCGCTGTCTGTATGGAAGATATAATATATATTAGATATGAGAAAGGGAGTGAAACTATTATTGGGAGCATATATCTTCGCAACAGAACAACGATTTTTTAATTTTTTGTTTGTCTGTGTTCTATACATGCTAATCTGGTATCAAAAATGGTTTTACCGATTTAAATACAGTTTTCACTACTGTATTTTGGTGAACTTCTCTCAATATTCTGATGCTTGTATTACATATATTTTTTATTCTAAACTTTAAAAGAATTATAAGGAAAAATTCAATGAAGTACATTATAAATATAGGTTATGCTTAGATTTCATATAATTTGTACGCTAGAGCTCGCCTTTGTGAGAATAAGCGGTCATCACGAATTGGGTGAACGGAACAAATTTTCTCTTAAAGTTCTTTGTGATGGGTACAGTCTGAAACGTTGGAATATCACACTTATAGGCTGCGTTTTTAATATTTGATAAAAATATTATTTATAATTACTAATTATAATTATTAATAGGTGCCAAATTAATTGCAAATTATACTGTGTACACATGTAGATCACATAAAATTTAACTATATTAATAGAAAAATCGCAATAAGGAATCTTAGAATTGGCTTGACTTTACTTGAGACTTGTCAGATTTTTTACAGTGTGTGTTTTGATGGTGTAGTAGATATATACGAGACCTGTATTATTAAATGATATGTCGATGTTCATTAAAATTATTGTTTTTAGCAAACCTGGAGAATTCTAAACAGAGTTCTCTGAGAATTAATGAATTTCTCTAGAATATGATAGAGACTGTCATGGATGTATCACTAGTACAGTATCGATATGCATGCATAATCGATTGTAAAATTGCGTCTAATTCCCATATGAGGTTAGAATTGCCTTAAGTATATTCAGACGAGTGACGACCAATTCTTGTAAGCTTCAGATAGCATAGTAGAAAAATATTTTGGTATCACCGAGCACTCTGAAATAATATTACCTAATGATTTTGCTTAATTCATTTTTTAACTACTATGTGTTTCTATAAGTCATAAGTTAAGCCCCGTATAGATGTTTGTATTGTGAGTATCAATCAGTATCGAAGTTAGAGTGTTGGTTTATCTAATTATACGCCTGTAATTGAATATTTTTAGTCCAAAACAATCTGAAAACTTAAATCATTATTTAACTATAAATCATTGTACTGAACCGTTTTATAGCTTTTAAATAGCTATTTAACTGTTAACACCCCATGGCTCTTGTTACAAGAACTACAATAGAGCATAGTCACGATTGAATCAATCATGACGACTGGGGTAAAGTAAATGTCGACTCAACTAATCCAGATACCGTTTGAGAGCGTAAAATAACAATTTAACGTTTGGGGTACTGAACAGTAGTGAAGTTGTTGGATGTCTACAAATCAGATTATATTTTTCTAATGCTTAGACCCTCCACTCCCATTTCTGGAGGCATTTCCTCTTTTTTTACACTTAACTGGACCGGAAATAATTTTAACATTCTAGCGAAATTTGATCTTGTTATTAATATATGAAATAGTGATTAAATTACATACGTAACGTAATGTTTATTTCCTTATACTTTGTTTAAATAAATATTTTCTTCATTTCCAGATAGACCCAAACACAGCGTTCCTGCGCGCGGCTCGCGGCGGCCAACTCGACACAGTGGTCGACTTACTCGACTCCGGTGCTGTAAAAGATATAAACACATGTAATTCGGTGAGTTGTTATAAAATTCTCATATATTTAATATGTTATAGAGATGTGTAACTGCCTATCTTACTACATGAAGAGTGTATCTCTAAAAACAAAAACCTCCAAAGTGCGAACTTTTGCTTTTTGTCACAAAAAATTAAGCTACCACCAAAATTAAATTATACCTAATCCACGACTGTACTTACTTATTTTTATCTCGCTTTAGCTATAAATGTTTTTGTTTAGTTCAACGATCTCTAATACAAAGGAAATGTATCAGTCGTAGGTACTGATTATTAAAGATTTGTTATCAGTTTTAATTGTGAAACAAATCTGTTCAGAATAATTCAGTATATATGACTATATTATAAATAAATAATATGGTATATTTTATGTTGAATGTAATCAATAAGGCTTTAGGTAAGTAATTATCTTCTCTAACCCCATTTATATTTAACCACAGTTTAGCCTTGACTTGGAGCCCGTACAAATTAACAACCAAATCCAACCCTTGTCAAAAGTTAAAGCGTTTTATCCCTGTAGTTTAGTATTACCGCAATAAGATCGACTAATTAATTTACTCTATGATGTAGAGATATTTAATTTAGAACACACTATTTCCACTCAAAGGATTGATAATTTATTGCCTTTCAGTTTTTATTTGTGTAATATGTAATAATAATTCTCATCATATTTATATTATATATATTTTTTTCTCTCTTCCAATAAAACAAAGTGTGGCTTTGAGTAACGCCCGAAGTTTCATTTGAGTAGGAATCGAATCTACAACCGTTTCGTTTATTATTAATTTCCATGTAATTTTCCAATTATTCATATTGCATAATATAATAATAAGCTTTACGACCTTAAAGTCACTTATCCTGTGACGCATAGGCGGCTATGAGCTCGCAGACGTGATCAATACCGGTGCCAAGTCCCGAGACGAATCGGGTCAAGTCACAACCCACTTGTAGTCCTCTAGGAAAAGGTCTATACTTTTCTGAAAGCACATTTAAAATGTGTCCCTTGGATAAAAGTTCTTGCTACTGTAATCATTTTATATTATATTTTCATTTCTTCACTCTGGTAACAAGGAAAAGCGCGGCGTTGAGTTCTACCACGTATACCACGTATACCACGTATAAAGCGTGAAGCTGAATAAAAACTAATAATTTCAATTTCAAATCCAATCGAATGAAATCATTTCGTTTGAAGACACTCGTCCAATGAAAGTCGTCATCGGTAGTAACATCAAAGAAATAGTCCTCGACCGCAGTATCTATTAGTTCTATAGCACCATAAGTGCATCTACAGCCAAGACTAGAACCGGGTGACCTATTAACTCACTTTGCGGTCTAGGGACCATTCACCCTCGTAATTATACACAATTCCCCGGCTATTGCATTATAATTTGTATAATGTCGCTGTTTTGAATGGGTTTTTATTTGTTAATACCTATTTTTTTTTTGGGTATTCTTATTATGTGTAATAATTGTGGTGCAGGGTGCCAAAATTTTAATATTTTTTGTAACATATATTTCCTAAACTTTCAAAGCTCCTATATCTAAAATGAGATGAAATAAAAGGATATGAAACGTTATACATTTTTTGTCTTTTGTTTTATTTATTTCATATATTTATCTTTTTGCTAGCTCTATTGTTAGTAATAAGTAAAAAGTTAATTGAAAGTAATATCTGATAAATCAATTTTAAATTTTTTTTCCTTACAAAAACTACTATAAATCTATTAGGTATAAAAATAGTATCATAAGAATTAAATGATGGCCCATTATTTATGCTCCCCATCATTACTATACATACTACAAAAGAAATGTAACCAATTACGCTTGCGTTTGACGGACGCTCATGATCTTCGAGCTTCCTTGCAGTACCTACTCATCTATCGACTAGTTCCTGTTATGTTTATGAA
>JBAIZZ010000321.1:76575-169078 GCA_037355905.1 Heliconius aoede | reverse complement strand
CTATAGAATCGATAAATAGCGTTAAATCTATAATGTATTTAAATATTGCAGCGAGTCCAGAGCAGATGTTTGTTTGCCCCACATAAAATAACGCCTGGGAAAGGAAGCGTATATAATAATTCATAGGGTGGAGATTGACATCGATTTTCATTCTGATTCTGGTGCATTCTTATGATGGATTCCGATGTATATTCAGATGCGTTAAATTAACTGCATATTTAAATAGTATAAAATAAAATTATTACCCGCCGAAGTGCATTTTGAATTTTACAAACTATGCATATGAAAGATAGAGAGAATATCAAATATGTATAATATATTATAAAAATATATATTTGTGTGTCCCTGTCGTATAGTGCACGAGAGCAAACTCGCCAGCCATCCACTAGTTACTAGATATGATTACATATTTTTTAGATGAGAATTTAATTTTTTTTTTTTAGGATTTTTACAGCTGCTGAATTCGTCTAGAATTACGATCATAATTGGGAAGTCCGCGATGGTATTTATTGAGGGTGTGTATTTTTAGTCGACTTGGTTTTACTGATATTTATCAGGAATGGTCATGACAGTGTCACCAGGCGGGGACACTGTCAAGTGCGGCGGGGTGAAGTAGCTCCGTCTTGATGTGGTCTGTATATTTATTTCGTAATACATATAAATATACATAAATAATAAATAAATAAAAATAAAATAAAATAAAAAAGCCTTTTAATTCCATGCAAGTTTTACACATAAGATAGCTAGCTTAAACCTCTATAAAATTACACTATATCACTTGTCTCTATCTTCTTATTTCTTATGTTTTAATTTATATATTTTTAATAATTTGCAAGGACCCCTCCGCAGGTGAAGGCCTCCTCCAAAGATTCCCACTTTTCTCTGTCTTGGGCTGTTCGCAACCAGCCCGGGCCAGCCGTTTTCTTCACGTCATCCGTCCATCTCGTGAGCGGTCTTCCTCTGTGGCGCTTTCCACCGTATCACATACATAAATATATATACATAAATATGCGATGCGAGTAAATTACCATCAAACGGTAGCTTACAAGCTGTAAGTAAAATTCATGAGAAACGAAAAGTTTATGAATGTATTAAAATTATTATAGTAAAATCTTTTTAATCAGCCACATTAAGGTAGAGTTGAAATTAAAGAAATCCATAGTAAAATGTGTAAAATATAAATCAATTACATAACTAATTAAACTTATTTTAAGAAAAACAATACTAATAAGAAAAAACAATGAAAAATATTGCTTGATTATCTGATTGAGTAGGAATATTATGAATTTTAATTCAAATAAGTGTAAAAATTATATGGCATGATCTCACATTATGTTCTTAATTGTGCCATAGGACCAGGTCAATCAATATGGCCTTATTAGCACTTGTGAAAATTTATCTATCTGTGGCTGAATTTACTATTGCAATTACTTTAATGCCGATTAAAAGTCATCAAACGATCAAAAGTCATAAAACTGCTTAGAATTATTTATAATTAAATATAATTGTCAGTTTATTATGATTATGGTCTTAAAAAAAGACTGACTTTATGGTCAATATATTTATTTCAAAATACTTGTTATAATAATATTTAAAACAAATAAACTTATTGAAAATTAAGTATTAATTAATTTAAAATTAATTATGTTAAATACTTATTGTAATCCGAATTCGAAAATAAAGTTGCAGAAAATAAAGTTCATTATAGAATATAATTATGATTTAATAAATAAAATTTTAAGCAAAGAGAATACACAATTTATAAATTACATAATTTAACTCAGTGCGAAACGATTGAAATAATCAGATGGGTTTTGTTTTGAACGATCGAATATTGTTTTTACTAAGCAAAATATAATAGCGGTGTTAACAAATGTATAATTTTAAAAATAAGAAGTTTTAAATAGAAAATATAGGTCATTTCCGTGAGCTAAGTGACACCTTTACCAAGTGTCCCGGTCGCAATCTGCAATACAGCTAGTAGAGCTGCGCAAAATTATGCCGTAGTTCAGTTATTTAATTTTTTATAAGCAAAACCCTTGCTGTAAGATTTCAAAATATTTGAAGTACTACTATATTAAAATATTTTATTGTTTTAGAGTACGAATACGATTTTAAATTTCGCGAAAATCATATTCGATTCTTACCTGTTTACTTTTGTTGTCGATCCCGTTCGCCTTGCCGTCCGGGAGATTACCGTTGTTTTCCTCACTTTTTTCACTTTTTACACCCTCTAAGGCCATTTTCAAATAGTTATTTTATTCACTGTCATACATAGAAATAAATAATGCTCTTTTAATTCACTGATCATAAAATATAAGCCACTAATTCAACACGACCGGGTACTCCCATAGACAAGCAACCGTCACAGCAGCGTAACGCATCGCAGACGACGCATTGAGCGCGAATGAAACGAAAAATACATGAAACAAAAACTAATTTGACAGATCACGGATTTAACCTCACAGATAATTTATTCTATGAAAAAAGATAATAATATTAAATTATATTTATACTAATATTTATTTATTTTTAAATTCTAAATGTCTTTTTTTAAATGTTTCAATTATAATAGAGAAATTTCATATTAAACTAAACAAAATTACACAAAACACAAATGTGAATCTAATGTAATTTAAATAAAATTATAAGAGTTCTTCTCTTCAAGAAACTATTAAAAGTATTTTATAGATATTATTTATTAATTTATCAAACGAAAATAATAAAATATGTATCGTATTGCATTATTAAAGACCTAGCAGTTAGTTAGACTTAGTCTATGGCTTAGATTTAGTTACGATATCTGTACAGAGATGGCGTTGTTACTCGTTTTCGTAATAACGAACATTTTCTGACCATTTCTGATGAAAGAGTTTTAGGATTGCGTATAATAAAAGAAATAAAAAATATTTTTACTTTTAAATTCTCTATACTAATATTGTTTTCTGATAGTTTTTCTTTCACTTAATAAGACCAATTATATAATTTATATGAATGTATCAGATTTTGATTAACAGTGTCCAATATTCAACATTAATGGGATAATAAAATTAAATCCAAAAAAGATCTCCCCCGCCTGTCACGCGGGGATACTTACCACTATACTACCGAAGATTGCAATCAATTTGTGAATTTATAAAATACGAAATGTCGGTTAAAATTTTGATATTTAATTTAAAGTTATAATATTTATATTTAATTTTTATATATAAAATGAATGCTTATCTGTATGTTCTTTAAAAGAATCGTATATAAGTAATTGTATATGCATAAGATCATGTTGATCTTTACAAAAGTTGTTGTACAACTTTTAACATTCTAGACGTTTACTTATTTTCGTCGTTAACCAGTACGTCTCTCTAGTTATTTTTAATATTATATATATTTTTTTATATTGTAGAAATCCAAATATTATTAGAACTTGTAACCCTCGTGTAACTGTAAAGACGAAAGCTTGACAATTGCTTTCTGTTATACAATATATATAAAAATATAAGTAAATACATTTCGGTCCTGGTACATCAAATATCATTTAATATTTATTTACTTTACTAATATTTATTTAGTTTACAGGGGCCGTCGTGTCGCAGTGACACAATCGGTTGAGAATTCAATTGCTTTGACGGGAAAATGAATTATTATTTTTTAAAAAAAATCTTGCCCTTTGTAACAAGAAAAAGCACGACGTTGAGTTCAGCCACTCAACTCACATTGTGAGGAATGGAGTGTCTTAACAATACTCAGTCTCTATCTATCCTGCTAAATACGGGATACAGCGTAAAGCTGAAAAAGATGTACAGCTATCATGTACTTGTACCTATAATTTTACTTGACATTTATTTTGCGTAAATAACTAGCCACCTACATATAATAATGTGACGGTACGTATTTGGCGCCACAAACATTTGCAGTAAGATTCTCTCAAAACAAATATGTTAATACCTACAGTATATATCTACACATCTCCCAAATCTCCAATTTAAAGTCATTTACCAGTTACGTTGTATATTCAACTGGTATTAAATAAATAATTGTAGTTATATTATATAATTATTTATTTTATGGTTATTATTTTTTCCATTATTTTACGGTTTATTTACAAATTATCTGCAATATTTTTTTCATTTAACAGATGAAGAACAGTGTCCTCTTATTATAGTTATTAAAAAAATAAAATGAATAAATCAGCTCCACGCTGTGTCCCGCATACAGCAGGGTAGGCAGAGGGAACCTTGTATTAAGACCCTCCGTTCCCCACTTTTCGCCGAATTCTGGAGGCGTTGTGTGTTGAGTGGCGGAACTCAACGTCATAACTTACATACTTATTACATTATAGTTGTTTTGTTTACACCGAGCTCAGCGACAGCGACAGCTCTATATTTTGTACAGATAAGAAGACCATTGCCCTTTGCTGAACAACACAAGTCAATGCAGTGGTTGTTTGTTCGATTTTTTTTTGTTTCTATATATATATTAAAGTAAATAACTATTTATTTGCCAATACACAATATTAATAGGGCCGTCCATTAAACACTGTGTGATATCCTAATGACGTACTAGATAACGAGCTTTATCTAATGTATATATATATATGTACAGTCACACAGGTAATGAAAAACAAGACATGATTTCTAATAACATTTGTTTTCTAATAAATAAGGTAGACTTTAAGCATTTTAGGTGAACTCGAAGTACAGTGAAGGTTTTTTTGTGTCAGTTTCACGGTTAATTCCGCAAATATAACAGAAGGGTAGGCAGAGGTGACCTGGAAAGTAGTGATCATTAAAAAAAATTAATTATATATTAATATTTATATTTACGGTCTCTTTGAGTATAAAAACCAAAGCTTATCAGTCAACAAAATCAAAAGACATGAGTATTTTTATATATTTTGTATGAAATTTGACGTGTACCCAATTAAAACCTATATGGTACTTCCTGTACTCCTAAAGTCATGAAATATTGACACGATGTGAGATTTTATTTATATAATATTTATTTATTTGCAATACAAAACAAGGAAAAAATCCTAAAAGTTGACAATTTATAGATATTCCGTAGAAAAGAATTGTTACTCGAAATGTATAAGTAAAATAAAAGTAAAGAATATATATATATAAACATTTGTAAAAAGAAATACATTTGTATATTTTTTTATAACTCCGTATATGCGAAGCCAAGTCACATTTGATATTTATTTATTATATCATATATGTAGGTTTCCTCATTATTTATTTATGATAATTGTTTTATGTATTTTCCTCGTGTTTGTACGCACTGGACGGACAGCTCGGGCGCTATCCAGTTCACAACGTTCCATGGACTCATAAGCAATCAATTATGAAAGTTATATTATTAAAATAAAAAACAAATACGTTTAGTTTATGAAACCGTCTCGATAGTAATGTGATATTGGTTAATTTTAACACCATAGATCTGATTTATGACAATTATTTAATTTATTTTTTTGTGGATTAAGACATCAAAATGATTAAACGTAAGTTGTTTTAAATACATTAGATTTAGTTAAATAATTAAATTTCTTTATCAGTTTATGGTACTTATATACTACTTATTACAATTTTTTAACAAAACGCTGTTCCCAATTCTTATCCATGTTATGTTAATATATAATCGTTGTGACTTTATTTGAATTGCAAAATGTGATGTGTTGTTTTTTTGTAATAAAATTAATTATAAAAAATTGTGTTCTTATATATATAACCAAATTAATTTTTCATAATGAAAGTATTTATTTCGGAAATTGCTTTACAGTTTAGTGAAAATAAATCTTTCATATAAACTAAACTATATAAGTATAAATAAATGGCAAAAATTTCCCTTTTATTATAATCTTTATAATTTAATACAATCTTCATAATTATACGATGGAAAACAGTACCTAAAGTATTTGGCTGTATATCAAAGTATTGTTCCCGACCCTAAAGTTCATAGGTATGTCAATGTATTTAAAGACTTAAAGTAAATAGATAAGACATTTAGTCACTCTGTTATTGGTTACTGTCAAATTTATTTTCTGATAAGGAACATGTTTTCAATTACCCAGTGATCATTTTAAGACATTTTTGAATATATTTTTTTATTTTAAACAAAAGATTTTATTGAAGATTTTTTTTTATTAAAACAGTGTTGCCGTTTAAAGTAAAGTGCAATTAAAAAAGTAAAAATAAAGTGCAGTTATAATATTATACATTATAATAATTATATTCCTGATCATGCCGGACTTTGTCGTATGCACATGATGTCGTTTAATATACTGGATAACCTTGTAAGTGATAACTTATATACACTAACTATTTATTAGTTTGTTTAAATATTATACCTAGCATAACCCCTAACTACTTATTTGTAAATATATACATAATATATACATATATACATATATTCGAGTATCTCATGGTTTACATTTTATATTTCTTTTGGCTTACATTAAATAAAATAGTATAAAAAGCAACTGTATAAATACCTATATCACTATGTCAAAAAAAGCTGCATGCATAAACTTATTGAGAAGTAGGTTTATACATTGCCATAGTAACATTGATGTAAAACCTGCTAAATTCGATATTTGAAGCACTCCAATTAAAAAGATTAGTTAGTGTATATACAATAGTGCTAATATAACCTATTGCTGTTGCTTTAAATTGTATTTTGTTGTATAAAGAGTTTTCGTAAATATACACTATAATACAAATATATTAAATATTTTATTCCCCCGAGTGGGAATCGATCCCACAACCGTCAAGTTTACAGTCGCACGCTTGTGCTCCTGCTCTAACTTAATATTTACAAAAATTGGTATAATATATATCACACGCATTTTTATAGCCGATTATATAACAATCTAGTAATATATATCCACTGCATTTTATATACATGTCTCTCTATTAACGCTTATTGCAAAGTAAATTGGCGACAAGGCTGAACAAAACAAATTGACTCCAATAAATACTCAGTCACAATATTGAAACTAAATATCTAATAACAATATGTATCTATTGATATATTATGTGAAACTAAATATAAATCGTATGTTATACTAACGTCCCTTGTCTAGTTTGTACTAGCTTCCCTTGTATATTATAAATATCTATAACAATCGAAGAAGTTGCTTGCGGTTCCCCGCATAGAATACGCAATGGATTGATACCAAGTGGGGACCAATCCCACGGCCAGCGCTTACAATTATACGATAAAGCAAGAGCCTTACTTACATTTGGACGTGTGAAAACTTTGAATTGTTCAAAGTTTGTACGTAATATATGCTTCTTAAATTGAGTAGTAAAAGATTATTGCCATAAATTGTTAAAAAAAAAAAATTTGAAAAACCATGAACTGGATGACTTTAAAAAATTAAAAAGAAAAAAAAAATTATACTATTGAGGTTGTTTTGTAATCGATGCACATATGTTTCAGCCAACCTGTAGGAGTGGATATCTATTAAACGAAACGAAAAGAAAAAACAAATAAACAATTATAAGGCTCTTTGGAAATATTTAATTAGGTTTATGCTTTGTCACAATCGCTCGTATCGTGTTATGTTACTCATTTTAGTTTGTGTGCCCCTTGGCCTTAACTGACTGACAGACAGATACAAAAAATTCAGATATTCCTTTGTTTTTCAACCTTTTAAGATATGAAACCCTAAAAATGCTCCATGTTTTGACCGATCGGTTTTAGTGCAAATAAATATTAGGCCATCAGTGGCGCAGGGGCACAGTATAATTGTAGACGCGACTGGTTGTAGGTTCGATCACACTCGAGGAAAAGAAATATTTATATAAATCTATATTATCATTTCCTCGCCGTTGGCCATGGTCAAACGCGGCTTTGAGTTCCGCCACTCTACACGCAATGCCTCCAGAATTCGACGGACAGTGGAGAACGTAGGTTGATTGGAATAGGAAATATACTAATATTTATTTAAAAAAGTTTATACATGAAAGTATTAACGGTCGATGTCCCCTACACAGCCACTAGAGATCACATCGCAATAACAAATAGTGAAGTTTAATCAAATGAGATACGTTATCGTGAGCCCTGGCAAGGTTATGGAAAAATTTTATAGAATACAAGACACAGAACACTTTAGAAACTGTCATACTGTCAAAATATATGTATATCGTTGTTGATACTATAGTGCTTATCTTGAATGCGATGGAAGTATTTACATTTAATTATTCGTGGATGTAATTTAATTAGTAGATATTTCTACATGTTTTACCTATTTAGTTTAAATTTGCAGAAAAGTAGATAGAGTAGTGTCGTAGTTATAAAAATCCAAAGTACATATATATTAATATAATTAAATGGGACTCTATTAAAATTATACAAACAAGCATATAGATATAGTACTGGTAAGCATCTAAACTCTTAAGCATTGAATATTCAATAAAAAAATAAAATTATATGCCGTTACATAGATTATATACAGAGTAGGCATAAATAGTACAAAATAAATAAAATAATCATATATAAGAAATATTTTAATTTTTATTTTACTTTACCCTATTAAAATAATAAAGTATGCGCGCACACGCATGTTTACTTAGGTACTGCGAGTATATAGTCTATAGTATAGATCATATATAAAAAAATATTTTTTTTAGTGTCATATTATATGCCGCACATAGAAGAGTAGGCAGTTTTAACCTGAGAAAATAGTGCGAGGAAATGAAGATATTAAAAAATTCATTTTCTCCAGTGAGAATCGAACTCACAACCCATCGCGTCTACAGTTCCACGCTTGCGACACGACTGACTTATGAAATACATACAACATCTAATAATATTAAATATTTATATGAATAAGAACATTGTGTCTGATAAGTCCACTTGTTGTATATTGATCCATGACTGATAAGAGAAGTCAGTGTGGCGCGAACCGCGGACTGAGCAGCACGTTAGAGATTGAATACTGTAAGTTATTACGTATATGTAAAATGAAATAATTTTTTTACGTATATTTCAAACGAAATAAACATATAAAAATATATAAGCTTATATACGATATATAAGTTTATGTATGATTCAAGAAAATAATAAGTTTAAAAGACTTCATTATTTGTAGCAAATCTATCATATCATATGAATGTTATAATTATTTATTTGTTATAATTTTCTTTAACAATACTTTACTTTAATATCTCAATGTCAAGTGACGATGTCGGATTTGGTTTCCTAATAATAGCTCGCTATTCATCATAGTTGTCGGCTTGTCGTTCATCACAAAAAATCTTGTGTAATATGTGAACTATTTTGCATTTTTTTCTTTTCCTACATTTATGAAATATTAAACTATTTTTTTTAGAATATATTTCACTGTCAATATTTGTATTGAGAACAGTTTTTCTTATCTTTTACTATCTAATGTGGTTTGATCAATCACTATCGAACATGTTGGATAATGAGAGTACACCGCTCTGCAATAGTCTTCTTCTGCGAATCAGTCATCATTCTGATGGAAACCGTGGGTGCATGACTCCACCTCGAATGCAGCCGCTCTGCTGTTGTAGATAAGAGAAGATGGTATATTCATCTTCAATTCTCCCTCTGACAAACATATAAATAAAAATAAAAAAATTAAATGATTCGCCTTATAAAATAAGTAGAAAAGATTTCTTAAATAGCAATAACAGTAAAATCTATTACAAATATAATAAATAGTAAAAGAATAGTTAGAGGATATTAATGTAATCTCTACGCAAGATTATTTCGTACTTCCATATTATATCTATCTATCTCCTGGAATTATTATGATTTTATTGTTTCAGAAACATTCAAAGAAGCAATGAAGATAGGATTTATCGGAGGTGGCAAATTGGCCTACGCTTTGGCCAATGGATTTATATCTGCAGGTATACTGCACTTAATTTTATTATTTTCAATTGAGGGAGATAGAGAGAGATAGATAGAGAGAAAGAGAGAGAGAGAGAGAGATTGAGAGACGAGCGAGGGCTAAATCTCATATATTGTATTCTTTTTGAAATAAAACAAAGATTTAATAGAGGTCTGAATCTTAAAATATAAAAAATGTTTATAGAATTTTGACAATGTAAAAAAACTAAAATTTATAAATAAAAAATAAAATTATAGATATTTATTTTTTTATAATCTAGTTTAATAATAAATATTTTCACAGGATTAGCAAAACCTGACGAAATAACTGCAAGCTGTCACCCTGCGGATGTCGCGAGTGCTGAGGCTTTCAAGGTACAATACAATTATACAATAATACTACTAACTTTATGTTAAAGTACTATTTAAAAGACGTTTAGGTCACACTGAATAATGAATGGCCGTACATTATATATACGTATAAAATGAATACTTCACACATTTACTACAGCACAGCTAAGCACTGTGTCAAGTTGTAATTAATATATAAGAACTTAAAAGTTAAGAAGACATTAAGAAAAAATATTTTATTCCGTTCTTAAATCCTCTATTCTATTTTTACACAAGTCATAGGGTTCAGAATATTAGGACCAATTAGGCGAATATAAACATATAAGAATAACATTTATCTTAAAATATTTTTAAATATTTTATCATTTTATAAATATAGTGAATTGTATTTTGCAAATATTACATCGGGCTACATCACTTTGTTTACTGACGTAACCGCAGCCTTGACTTTGCTGAAGTGACAAGTGATAAGATGTTACGTATCCCTCCTGATAAGTACGTTATATTCATTTGTATAGGCAATTCATCTATTCGGATGTTTTTTTTGCCCATTGGCTCTGATACTTGCATATACAATCGCTTCTTTTTTCAAGTAATAACTAATAGCATAAAACGGAGTGTCATGCCATCAAGTTTTCTCTATTTAACTTACGATTTGCAGGTTAAAGCATGAAAATGAATTAATTAATATTAATATCTTTTCGCAGGGTCTTGGAGCAACAGCCTTATATGAAAATAAATCTGTAGTAGAGAAATCCGAGGTAGTAATCGTGTCAGTTAAACCAGACGTTGTAGTCAAAGCACTCAAAGATGTCCAAAATCTACCCGCTTCTAAGAACAAACTATTTATATCTGTAGCTATGGGGGTGTCGACAAAGACTATTGAAAATGTAAGTCAAAATTAAATTATTGGCTTTTATAACATAAATACATAATTTCACAACGTGTAATGTTTGTCTAAAATCATAAACCTTGTCCACTTTTCAAAGGGAAGTCTAATATAGATCCTTATACATTATAATTATTTGTGTTAGCCAAATACAAGAAATCTTAGAGTTGCATACAAATTTAGCACTTTCCTCTTTGGAAAATACAAAAAAAAGTTATTTATAAATATATAAGAAACTTTTAAATCATAATTTACAGGCGCTGCCACAAGAAGCTAGAGTGATCAGAGTAATGCCCAACACTCCAGCTCTAGTTAAAGAAGGCGCTGCAGCGTTAAGTAAAGGATCTAAAGCAACAGAAGACGATGTTAAACTAGCATCTCAATTATTCAGAGCAGTCGGCACCTGTGATGAAGTACCAGAGTATCAAATGGATGCTGTAACCGCTTTAAGCGGCAGTGGACCAGCTTATGTACGTGTATCTATACAAATTGAATGGTGACTTTATAAAGAAAATTAAGCATAACTTCGATAATCTTTTGGTCTTTATATTTTGCAGACTAGAGTGTAGCATACGCTTCTTTATCTTCTTTCTGTTTTCAGCAAATGAATGGTGGAATTTTAACATATTCAAACTACATTTGTCAATGAAATTATTTATTTTAACCTTTAAATTCTATAAAAAATAAAAAACTAGAGTAGTTTTAATAGCGTTGGTTATATAAGGTATAGCATATTGCCAAGTCTAATTATAAGTAAATGTTAGGTGTTGTTGAGAGGTACCAACAAATCATAAACTACTTAAGATAATCGTAATCTATATAGAGGTTTTACTATTTAACTTCAATTAACTGTCTACGTCAGTCTTTTATTGATATTTCTGTGAATTTATTACGTACTGACTTGTAAGTCGTAAGTCATTTGACGCATACAACTAATTATGAGTTCAAACCTCACTCTCATTAATATGTAAATGGTCTCCTGGACCTTTAAAATTTAGATTTTATAATTTAGCGGACAACTATTTTTATATATTATAAAAATACGACTTATCTACTAAATGTATATCCATATCTTATCTTTCTGAATTTTGCGACTGCTAAATTATAATAGAAACATAAAAGAGAGGCTAGGCAAAGGATTTTCAAGGATAAAAAGATTTATCAACTTTACTCTTCTTCCAGGTATACATGCTAATAGAATCATTAGTTGATGGTGGCGTACGATGTGGCTTGCCTCGTGACCTAGCTCTAAAATTGGCGAGGCGAACTGCCTTAGGCGCGGCTGCAATGTTGAGTAACGGTGATCATCCTGCTGTTATGAAGGACAATGTGACATCACCGGGAGGATCAACCGCTGAAGGAACTTATCATTTAGAACAGAATGGTAATGATTTGTCTATCGTTCTTATTATTTGTCGGTCATGAGTTTAAGCTTACGATAGGATTGACAGAGATAACCTTGTGTCATTTAATTTTCTACTTTATTTATTTACATTTTTTACAAGCTTTTATTTCTATTCTATGTGATCTGACAACAAAGAAAATGACATATTTTTGTAAGTGGGCGTAATATTATACTGACTGCTAAAATATGTATGTGTATGTATGGTACTACAACATTACACTGCTTATTGACGTACTTGAATGAGTAGTAAATTGAAGTAAACCGCGGAGTCACTGTGAATGCAATTATTGCTCTCGCGTGCCTATTAGTACCTATTTAGACGAGTAATGTACTAATTAAAAGAGTTTCAGTCTCGTACGTTGAATGTTTTAGTCAACTAGCCAAATTGCCGTATAGGTATAACCGTGGATTAAAATATTTTTGCAATTTATAAATATATTTTATAATTTTTTTAGTTTTACTTCACAATTTTTTTATTTTGTTTACAGGTTTCAGAGCAGCTGTTATTGGTGCTGTTATGGCAGCTTCAAACAGATGTAAAGTCGTCAGTGATCAACTTAACTCATCTCAATAAAGAAGACATATGTAACGCTTGAAGATGTAATATAAGCATTAACTAAAAAGTCTCAGATTAAATCTAACTATTTTTATAATAAAGATTTTACTATTTGTTTTAAAATAAATTAAAATATTATATAATTAGAAATTATTTTATTTCCAATTAACATATTTAAATTTATTTAAGTAATAGGTATACTATATTTGATGGCTCATGGGATTTTTTTTTACTAAAATTCAAAAATTTTAAAGAGAAAATATATTAAATAAAATATACTACTTATCAAATATAACACTATAAATTATTTCATTTGTAAGTAAGAAAAGTAAAAAGAATATAATTTATGCTGCGCTTATAAAATTTATATTAAAATGAATAGATGTAAAATTAAGTTTCAATAAAAAAAATACAAATAACATGGTTCGCATTTTCTATAATAAAAACTATAAAAAAAATTGCATTTACTTTTCATATAAGTCGATTTTTGATCACCTGTTTGCACTACGCACGTATCATAGACAATACTAAAGTAGGTTTAGGTCTCTCATAACACTTGACATTCAATACCAACAGCTAGATGTCGCTGCAATCAGTCACTTTGACAAAACGAGGCTGACAATTACAAAAAAGAGCGAAATGTCTTGTTCCGTACATCCAAACGGCTGTCGGACGGCGGGCTTGGTGAATAAATAAAATACGTCACCTATTAAATGGGGAACATTTAAAATTACATTCGGCCTGAACGAGAATCGGCGACCTTGCGTTGCAGCTACTAGCATTGTGGTTTATAGTTACGCCCGGTACTTGTTTACATATTGTACAGTGTAATGGTGTCGAACGCGCAGCCGAGCGGTATGTTGGCTATCTGTTTGACGAAGCGTAGAAATAAAGCCTAAATTCTTAATTAAAGTGACACGAAGCCTTCGCAAATCTAGTTCCAGTTGATATGACCTTACGTTTGAGTAAAGGAATCGACCCACGCCGTCTAATAAAGACTCCTACGCGGCGCCTATAATACAAACTGCGTCGTCGCTGTAACACTAAAAAGTTAAAAAAGCCTGGTATAATGAGAACAAAATAGACTAAATACAAATACTTTCAAGTTGTTAGTTGTTGTGTTATCGATGTTTTTTTAGTTACAGTGTAAAGTAGTGTAAGTTTACAATTTTAAGCTTTGTTTGATAGTGAGCGTGAGAACTTTACATCTGTTATATTTTATCAACCACCAAGGCTGTCTGCTTAAGGCGAGCAAATACTTCAATTCAAGAATTTTTAACAGATGGTATGAAATATTTTAATTCATTTAAAATTAATATTAACTATTTATTTGGTCTTGTCATTTAGTAAAACAGGATTAAATTGCGTTAAAACAAACATAAAAAATATTTTATTTTCTACAAATTTAAATTAAAATACAGTACATAAATAATACAAAGTACTCATAAAAAATCTATGGTAGTCATTAATAAAAATAGTAACAATTGATGAATGTAAAATACATTATTTATATTACCATTAACGTAAAATGACAGAATCCTTTTGTCCAATTTGAATACCATTCATAATATCTTATTTCAGGTAAACTTGGACATGAAATGGATTCCAATAAGTAATATTATTATAATTTTATTAAAATTATTATTATAAATATTATCATAAAATTTAAAATAAGTCAAAATAAAGATATCAGCAACACTGTTGTGCTACAAATCGAGAATGGATGAAAATGATGTCATCATATCTTCTACAGAAATCATAAAAGGTAATATTTCTTTTAGTTTTATTGTCCTTTAAGTATATCTTTGTAGTAAGTAATTGTTTGGAATGCATCAGATTTATGTACACACCATAAACCTACTTTTAGCAGAGTTGACATAAGGAATCTACTGTTAAGATACTCTGTTCCCCACTTTCCGCCACTCAAGGCATTGCATGCTATTTTCCACTTTCCACCCAAATTCAAGATGCTATATGTTGGGTTGCACAACTACAACCAGATTTTCTTGCTAGAAAAGTGAAATAAAATAATAATCAATTTCCAGAATAGAGAACAGTCTCTTAATAATTTAATCTGTTTTATATAGAGCTTTGCATATATGGATATTTAAATATACATATATTAACTATTCTCCTTTAGAACAGTGTTATAAATCTGTCTACAGGATTTTTTTTTAATCAGGTCAATTCAATTCTTATTTTATTCACCCTAATTGTAATAATATTAACAAAAGTAAAGTATGGGCACAAGTCTGCAAACAATGAAAATATATTTTTATAATGATATGAAAAGTAGTGTAGATAGCCATAAATTGTCCATTTTCTGGTCATGCCAACTTCACAATTGATTTAATTTAATTAAAGTATGAAAATTATTCAAAATAACTTTCAAAGCTCTTGAAGATTATTATCACATTTACTGATACTGTCTTAATTTAGTTACCTTTAATATAAAGTAATTGGTTACATTAAATTTGTTAGAAATAAGGAGAAATTCTACAACTTACATATATTAATATTTCTTATATATCATAAAATCAGCTACACAGTACACACAGCAAGGTAGGCAGAGACAATTTTGTGTTAAGACACTCCATTCCTTATTCCTTTATGCCGAATTGGAACATTACAAAGAAATAAAAATATAAATTTAAATAAATATTTCATTTTCTCGAGTGGGGATTAAATTCACAACCAGTCGCATTTACTGTTACACTTTGTGCCCCTTGCCACAACTGATTAACTTAAAATTTCCTCTGTATTCTGTTTAGTTGACTGTATTAGAATTAATTCTGACAAGACATTTAAATTAATTATTAATATTAGCATTTTGAAACTATATTATGTTTAATCACTTAAAAGTGTGTCTTATTATTTAAGATACTCTTGTTTTTTTAGCTTTATGCTGTATCTTGCATATAGCGGAGAGGGAACCTAGTTAAGAGTAAAAACTTAGAGTGCCCAATTTCCGTTGAATTTTCAAGCCTTTGGCTGTTGACTGGCGGAGCTCAACGCCGCTCAAGTTGTCTTATTACTTAGAAGATAAAGATATTAAATAGTCGATTTTACATTTCGCATTTATAGTCACAATGCGCCATAACGACCAAACGGCACAATCATTGTTGCTCTTATGTTATTAATTAATTTAATAATAACAACATTTATTAATAAACATTCATTAAAAGGAATTATGTGAAGTTATAATATATTGTAGATTTAGCATTTAATGTCCGACCATTAAATAGATATTGCGCAGTGTAAGACATTTCGCTTATGACCCATAACAATTTTGTATTAATTAAAAAAGGATAATATTTGTTGTCATAAATACGACTTTAATTATTATATTTGTTATCTTCGTGGCACAGTCCCAACATGGACAAAGATATAATCTTTATTTCTCCCCTCTGGAAAGATAAAACGCGGTGTTGAGCTCCGTTCCGTCTTCAAAACTGGAGTGAAATTGAATTGAATCAATTTATCTACAGCTCTGATGTTTGGACATACAGTAAAACAACTTTAAAATTCCTTCTATATCTTAAGTCGGTAAGGAATCCCGAAAAGGCAAATGAATTTCATGAGCTGAGTTGCCCGTAACTTTATCCATTTAGAGATAAGATTTTAAATTTTAAAGACTGTTTTATACTTTATTTTAAAGTAGTCGGTACGTGCTTTCTGAGGAAGATACAAACTTAAGCGTATTTCAGCAGTTTCCATTTTCACTTTCATTTCTCATTATATATATTAGAATCATATTTAAAATGTGAACGCAAATCATTTAAGAGGACGTCTATTACATCGATTTATGGTTTACTCAAAGAGTTCTCTATCAGACTTCTTAACTCTTTATTTATATAATATTTTTAATATTATGATTCTTTCGGTTTCTGTATAAAAATATTCATCCATTTTTTGTATGATATATAGTCATTTTATATATCATACAAAACATTATACAAGTATTATTTATTACTTGTAGCATATAAATGAACAATATATCATATAAACTATGACATCAATGTCCACAGTGCAGCTTACATCATTAGATCTCGGTACACTGATTCGCTAATGCCGCCGACCTTCACGGAGTGCCGCGCGACTGCCTCTTATGTTATTTGACCATTTCAAATGATTTATAACTGTAAATTATCCTAACTGTCCACCATTTGTTAAAGATGGCTGTCTTTTTTTTATGTAGGTACATATTGTATACCGCAGTAAAAAGTTTTAATTATAATGAATTACTGGGAACGTATTTGTGAGTGTTGGCGATGATAATTATTTTCAGTATATTTAAGATATACTACAGTCACATGACTGTACACACGACGGTTGTGGATTTGATTCTCACTCGGGGAAATAAAATTTGTATTATTTTTATTATTTTGTTCGGGTGACGAGGTAAAGCGCAGTGTTCAACATGCAATGCCAGAATTTAGCTGAAAGTGGGGAACGGAAGTGTATTAATGGGAACAAAGTGTCTTAACACTTCCTCTGCCTACTCGTCTATGTGCAGCGTGAAGCAAAAAAAAATAGATAGCTGTATCCTTGTAATGTGTTGCGTTGGAGTTGTCCTCCACTGGGACAAATGGGAACTGATTTGATACTTAGCTCTCCCAGAAGTGTATTCGGTGCAGGATAGAGCGTGAAATAGAAAGATTTTCTCATAAATAATAAATTAATGTATTACCCACATTTTCATATATATGTAACAAGTAGTGTTTACGTAAAACGTTCATTTATACCGAATAGGTTTAGTCACATTTGTCGGGTTTCTCATACGTTTGATGAATATTACAACACAGGTAATCCAGACCGGATTGTAGCATTTGAATGTTATGTTCTGTTGATATAATGAGTGTTGGAACTCGGGTGACGCTCTGTTTTCCAGAGCGGAGATAATAAAAATAATTCTTTTTCCCGTGTGGTTAAATTCAATTAACTAATTAATATTATTTATTATTATTATACATTAATAATAAAATTTCGCTGACTTAGGGTGTAGTACATTTGACAAAATAATTAACTAAGTTACTAGGCTACTAACTAGTTTATTGGTTACGGTGTCACTAATGATGATGCTTTATATATGAAACTTAGTAGGCTTGTACATATTTGTACAGTTGTTGACAGCGTTTAAAAGGCATTGGCTATGGGTTCGATTCAGGAGATTTAATGGAGTAATATGACACTACACTGCTTCTTCAAGCATTGTATTATAAGTGAGAATTTATAATATAATTTTCGTTTTAATTAAATTACAATAAACAACAATATTCAATCCATTATTAAAAATGCAAATAGCCAAAGGCTAAAAATAAAACTTAAAACGCTAACCCGCTCGCTACTTCTGCAACCATTTTAGTTTATTTATTAAGTAATAACGAGATTTAGCAAATTTCTCAATGAGAATACTTTACCATATTAAGTAAGTAACCACATTAGAAAACTCAGCGTGATCCAGTGTAAACGGCATTAGATTTTTTACTATCAAAACCTGTTAGTTAAGTAGTGAAGTAAGAAAAAATACTACGAATTTGAGTTGGATAGCCTCTTCTAGTCTGACTCTTGGACGTAGACTTCTTCCAATCTCCTTTATTTTTATCGATCTTGGATAGTCTGTGTCACTTAAATCTAGTAATTTTATTGGGTAAATATGATTATGATGAAGAGAATTTAGTGACAATTTTTTTTTGTAAATACTTACAAAAAAGAGTCACCAGTCTTGCCAAAATTTGTCCTATCAAACCATATTTTTGTGTCCTTTTCAAATCCAAATTCGAACCCGTATTCGTCGTATAGACTACACATTTGTATCTAAATAGAGTTACGTTTTAGAAAAATAAATGTTAACCCGTTTCGCGGCCATTGATCTCTTTCCATACAAGTCACACATTTTGAACCCCCGCGTATGACGAAAGCTTCATCCACTTGGCAACGCGAGCGAGCCTTTTATGTTTTTCTCATTACCGTGTAAAATTGGTTAGGAGGAAATTTCGAGTGTGCTTTTGCCGGACTGTAATTTAGACTCGGTCAGAGTACTACTTCCTTGTATAATACCCGACATTTTGGACTGTACACGGAAATATTTTGAAATGAAAATATTAAAATGTGTCATTTCCTCGGGTTGGAATCGAACTAACAACCGTCATATTTACAGTCATACGCTTGTACTCCTGCACCACGCATAAAAAAAGGACAAAGGCGAGTCTGGTTCGCCCACCGAGTGTTCCGTACAATACGTGTTTTTTGCTATATAAACGGCCATATATGTTTGTAAGTTAACGTAGAGATATGATTTTTTCAGGAAATAAGAAGAAGAATATTTTAATAAAAAAAAAACAAAATAATGAAGTAGTAATACGCAAACATAAATCAGGTATAAAACTCAATATTTAAAGTTACAATAGCTGTATTTGAACAAAGGTGAGTCAAACGATGGATAAACCCATAAAGGCGTGCCGCATTTCCCTTGGGCGCGGAAATATTCACCATTTGTTAACTACAAGTTCCCTTTGACACTCAATATTCGGTCATAGTTAATTAGGTTACCTTAAACATTTATCATAAAGTTTTTATATATATTTTTTTCATATTCATGAATATAAAAATAAAATGATATACATATAATACGTAGGTGGTATCTAATTTGTAAGTTTTATCACAGAGTTTCCGCGTTCGAATCCTGTTCTAAGAAGCTGAAACTATTGAAAAACTTAATTTCGTGTAAATACAGATTAGCTTTGAGGCCAGTCGTGGCGCAGGGGGAACATGTGTGCTAGTAAGGTTGACTGCGATAGGTTGCGGGTTCGAGTCTCACTCGGAGAAATGAAATATTTATCATTTTCATTTCCTAGTTCTGGTAACAAAGTAAAGCGCGGCGTTGAGTTCCGCCATAAAAACGGGAAGGGAAGTATCTTAATGAGCAAGGAGTGCCTTGACACTAGGCTCTCCGATTCCTTCTGCGCCTACCCTGCTATATTGGGGATATAGCGTGTAGCTATATCCCCAATAATAAAAAAAAACGAGCTTTTCGAGAATAAGATAACTTTTCGATATTTAACCTTATCATTTTAACCGATAACTATGTAAAGCTTAAATTTTCGGTTAATATTGAAAATAACTAAAATAACGCTGATGAATCTAACAAGGATTTTAATTTACTTTTTTAATTTTATTCATTAGACAAAATTACATAGCGAAAATTGCTATCCGCCTAATTATTCCATTTCATCCTATCAAAGAGCACTCAGTGGGCAAATTGCGGTGTCACTGATGCGAACCATATTGGATCTATCCGCCTACTCGTCCGTCATATTTCAAAAGTTTTCAGATTATTAAACATTTTTTGAGCCAATTTCTTTAGGATTACCGTTATATTATTTGAACATATTAAAAATATTTATTAATTTTTTATTGATAAATAAAAAGTTTTCACCTACATTCTTAAAAATAAAGAAATAAGGTCAATTTTAAGATACATATCCCTAGAATTTGAATTCAATAATTAATTATACTATTACAAAACTTTCATCAGACGGATAAAGCATGATTAATATTTTTCTGCTGTCACTCCTTATCTATACTCTATACTCCTATATAAAATAGAATTTGAACCCACAACACCCGCTTTAACTTATTTTCTACATAAAAAATCAAACAAAGTAGCTAATGAAATCATAAATACCTGAAGCACGAATATATTTGTTATTTATAATAATTAATGTAAAAATGATAACTAAAATCAGTTAATTTTAGACTCAGTTTGGAACCTTTATAAATTCTTATACAATAATAATTATTCTCAAGAACATAACTTACGTAGCGAGGGGCTATCGTGTTAAACTTTGGCCTTAAAACTGTACACTGTACAGTACTGAAATAGACGTAATTTCCTATTCAACCCGACACATGCAATAAAGGTATAGTGCATGTGGCCTTCGGATTACATAAGCTTTTTTAATCAACATACATTTCAAGCGTAGTGACGTACAAACTGACAGTTTGAAGTTACTATACCGATTATTTTTTTTAATTTTTAAAATGTAATACATTTTCTTAATTTTCATACCTATATGGTAAAAAAAGAAGTCGTTTGATCTGCGTAAAATTAGTAAGCGAATAACGTAGTTTTATTTGAAACGTGCCTCAGGTTTCTCACAATGTACTATTGTGCGAACCCTCGCTGAAGTATCTGAATGCTCGAAAATATAATACCGCGAGGTATATTACATGTCGTTGAGTTTTTTTCATATATTTTATTTTTTGTTTGTTTCTTGGTCTTAAAATTGGGAAGAAACGTCTCCGAAAGCCGTCTAGATTTATCGTTATTGTTTATTGTAATCGGACATTTTATAGTTTTATATTGAATTAAAAAATCAGCTTCACGCTGTATCCCGCACACAGCAGGGTAGGCAGAGGGAACCATAGTGTTAAGAAGTATCTTAGTAGTAACGGAGTACCGTTCTCTCTCTTTCTGTCGACTTCTGGAGGCATCGCATGTTGAGTGGCAGAACTCAACGCCGCGCTATAATCCGACACCACAGCAAAGAAACGGAAATATAAACGTATATAAATATATCACTTCGTCGAGTGTGAATCTTGATATTGAATAATAATTTAAAAATCCCATACGTATCATTAGAAAAAAACTGTTATTTTCTCTTATTATATTTATCCATTTAAAATATATATATATGCAATTTAATGTATGTACCTATATCTATAATATCTTCAATGCCTAGTTAGAGCAGCCAGTTTTTTTAATAGTAAATTTCACCGATATTATATAAGAGCAAAAGGAACCAATATATAATATGGCCTTTATATCGTCTTAATTCTGACTACCCGTCATCCTCTTCAATCATTACCATGCAAATATTACTGTATCAAAGTAGGTGAAGCTTGGGTAGTGTCGACGTGGCCTTGACGTTACGTAAGTAATGCAAAGTGGTATGGCCCAAGGGCGGGTCGAATAATATTCATTATCATAAACTTGAGAATAAGCGACTTAGTATGCAGGTGGATTTGGTATGTCTTATTCAGTGTATCTCATTAACATAGTGTATGCAAAACGTTTATAGTACCTAGTGACGTTATAGTTCAAACGATTAGCGAGTTGGCCCGCCTTCGGATAGTGTATGAACTGGTTTATTTACCTTATAATATAAGAGAATATATAATAATATAAAATATATAATAATAAAAAAACATTAATGGATGGTTTCGCGTTGTATTTGTAGCTCCGTTCTCCACGGGGAGACCTAGGTGGACCTCAGAAATCACAGTATCACAGATACTGGAGGAAAGTCACGTAAAAAGCATGAGAACCTCCCGGAGGTATGAAGATGTTGATAACAGTGAACGAGCCGAAAGAGGTATGCAGAGAAAGTAGAGTTTGCCGCCTTGTTCTCTCTGATTACCTCGCTAGAAATACATCGTGAACTAGCTTAGATTCACGCTGTATCCCGCATGTATTCAGCGGTAGGCAGAAGGAGCATAGTAATAAGACTCTTCGCTCACCATTTTCCGCTATGCTTGGCCGCTTTTTCAATTTAATAAAATGTTATATAATAATTATATATTATAAGCTATCATCTACTTTAAAATTTTTGTGTTAAGAGACTTAAACCATACAACACACTATCTGATGCAGTAAAGAACCGATTAGGGTTCTTAGCAATTACAGTCACTTAACTGCAATATACTATGGAAAAGAATTTTCTTTTGCATTGTTATTGATAAGTCACCCATATAACTGATTGCTTTTAACTTTCTTTGTTGAGCTCTAAACTAGGAGAGAGTCCTCTGAGACTCCATTCCTATTGAGATTTTATTTCCCTTTTTCCCATTGAATTCTGGAATCATTGGGTTTTGAGTGGCAGAACTCAACGTCACTCCTTACCTCGTTATCAGGGTGCAGAATTGAAACTTTAAATATTTAATTTCCTCGAGCGGGAATCGAATGGTCGTACACTTGTGTCCCTGACCTACTTTGAAACTAAATTCTTGGTCATTGTTTAACCAATTTTTTAAGTAAATTGGTTAGACCACTGTATATCAAGAAACTACATGAATCAGTATATTTACATGCAGTAATACTTATGTACATTTACATATATACATATACATTTATAATATTTTATCAAAAATATTAATTTGAGTTATAAAAAAAAAAACTTGGCGTGGAATTTTTGGAATTACTGATGTAAACCTTGAAAACGGAACCCATGAATCCTACGGACTGTTAAGTAATTTATTTCCATTAATAGAATTTTATTAAAATAGGCACAATTCAATCTGGAGTATTAGAATCAATAGTCAATGAAGTTTTAACTGGCTTCTACTATAATTATCCATACGTTTTTCACACGCTAGTATTTTGTTTGACACCAGAACAAAGCCAAAAAGAGAATATGAAATATTGCGATTCCTTTTCTACCTTTGTCCGATACTTTGTAGCAGAAGTCGGACAATGTTGACGTTTAATCAAGTAGAACTACTTCCCTCGCTTTGTAGGAATAAGCCGATTATAGTTATTACTATATACTGGACAAAGGGATTAAAAATGTGGCAGTAGGTATGTACAACTGTCTGTTCTATACGTCTATGTAGAATTCCTTGTAATTCGATCAAAGTAAGGGTGGAAACCCTGACCGATGTGGGGATTTCCCCGGTGATACTAATCTAGAAAAGGGTTCAGTGCTTTGTCACTTGGTACTCCCTTAACTTCCTAAATGGAAAAAAAGAATAATAAAAAATGGCCGTCAATTTTCTACTTAGGTGTAATTAACGGCGGATAAAATTGATATCAGAACTTATGCCGTCCATTTTTACTTGAATTTAGTTTTAAGTGCACGCCAAAAATATCGTCCTCTAAGAGATGAGATTAGAAGTAACTTTAAACGAATTGTTCAAACTCTCACTACGATAAAAAGAAGGGTTCAATCTAATTTTAGATATGATTCTGAAGTGTCACGACTATTCTCGTTGCTCGGAATTCTCTTTGTAATCAACGAAGACTTTGTCCATCTTAAGTTTTGTTTCTTTATTTGCAAAATTGTTTGAATTCTCATTTACTTTGTCTCTTTTTGTTTAAAATTATTTTGTTTGCGGGCGAGGTTGTCATAGCTCAGTGACCACAGTGTCTGATTGTAAACGGCACGGTAGTGAGTTTGATTCCTTTTCGGTAACAAGGTAACAAGCGACGTTGAGTTTTGCCACTCAACTAGCAATGCCTCGAAAAGTGGAGAAAGGCGTGTTTTAACATTAGGCTCCCTGTTCTACTCTGTTATCGACCCTCGTCTTACGACAAAGTAACTTATTTAATAGTTTGCTAACTTAGTAAGCAAATCAAACAAACCAGCCATAAACAAACAATACTAAAACAATTTCTAAAGCGATTGCCGAGAGCTTTAGGATTCGCGAGATGCTTAGCCTAATAGCTTAAAGCACTAACGGCACGGAAAGTTCCGCAAGCATTGTACTCTTAATAAAATGTGTAATATTTAAAAAAGATTTTAATTATTATCCCACTAATAAAAATTTAGTAAATATTTATAGTTAATTACACGTTAAATGAGGAAATGAAATATTTATTTATATTTCGATTTCTTTGATTCTGGTTTCGAGGGAAAACGCGGCGTTGAGTTCCACAACTTAATACGTAATGCCTACATTACTCCTTTGCCTACCCTGCTTATAATAATCACATTAAAATAGCTCTTAATACTTAACATTAGTTTGTCTTCTTTGCCCATTAATTGGTACTCAAAACTCGACGCCATTTGTGTCAGCTATTCTGTTAGCATAATGCTAATTTTATTTTGGTATAAATATGTATATATGTATATGTATGACTATATTATTATATATTTAGCTGTTAGAAATATCAGTAGGTTAAATTTCTGATCACTAGCTTTTATTAAGATATACTTTTTAGGATACAGTAAGTTAGTTTTTAAGAAAAGTTAAGTATCTACGAAGTACTGAAAAAAAAAGTTTAAAAATACACACAAATCGAGACTGTTATAATAAAAACGTATATTGAACAGCCCACTGGCATGCGACGTATTCTATTTGATACAAATTTTTCAATTGTATTTAAAGACTTCGTATTACGTACTCGCAGTAGCTACAGTACAGTATTACTGAAATAACTCGTGCGTGGAAGCAATTATTTACTCTTGTATATAAGTCTAGTTTATGTTCTTGTGAAAAAGATTAACATTTCACTTAAAATATTTCTGTTGTTTCTTATTTAATTTGAAGCAATCGTGGCGCAGTGGTATAACGTCCGGCTGTTTATATAAGGTTCGATCCTCTTTTAAGGTGGGTGAGTTCTACTCGCTTAACCGGCTTTTTTTTCTTTATATGGTCTACATGACATAATGTATTAACATGGAAATTAGTGACACTTTGATAAGTTCTCTATGCTTACTATATATAAATCCTTTTTTCATTTTCTCCAACAAAAAGATTTATATAATTCGTTTCTGAGATTAGCGCGTTTAACCAAACAAACTCTTGGGCCGATGTTACAAGTATAGATAAAAATGTAAACACACATGTATCGATTTTTACATAAGTGTGAGGATTACTTTCCATTCGGTTGAGTTGCCATATTAGGTTATAGGTGGATACTACATGTTGCATACAGCTTATATACAATGTAACAGAAGAACTAGTATTTTTTGTTTGTCAAATTTCTTATTCGATTTAGAATATGTTATATGTTGTATATTGTCTAAGAACTGAACTGACAGGTGTGAGTTTAAACCCTGTTGATAATTTATTTTTGCTCAATTAACCATTCAGAACATATATTTTCTTTTAAAAAATATTAATCTTTAGAACTGATTAATAATATAATACTTACACTTAGACTATAGTATTTTCTTACTTAATTTCAGATAGATTATACTTCGCTACACTAAAAACTGGATATAAACCGAAACCCACTCGCAACAGCAAATACTTTCACATAGAAGATGACATCGTTTACGAAAATTTCTATTTTGACTTTGGACCCTACCATCTATGCCACCTCTACCAATTTTGTAAAAAACTCACCGAGGAATTGGAAAAGAATCCCAAAAAGAAGATTGTTTTCTATACGAGTAATAATGAAACGCTCAGACTCAACGCCGCCTACCTTATCGGAAGCTATCAGGTGTGGTTTATGTACCTACATATAAATATCGAAAGTGAAAAATCGCTAATGTTTTTATTGCCCTCTTGAACTGCTAAAAATAGTTTTAATGTATTTTTTTTCTTAAGTTTCCATGGGCCAAAATAGTAAGAAAAATGGGATATTTACAAATATAAACTAATTCATGAGAATGTTTTTATTATGAAACACTTAATCGCACATAATGTTGTTATTTTTTACTAAAATAGAATAGAAGTGACCCACGTATAAAATACTCCGTTGATCCGATATTGTACACTTGACGGCTTTTTGGCAACTATTTGAATGATGAATTCAATAATATAATATAATAGTTAATATAATAATTATAACATATAAATAATTCTTTACTCCTTTCTGTTTAGACTTATCCATGGTTGCGTTTTGTAATTCTTCTTTTGTTATTTGTATTCTATTCATTTACAGGAGGCAATTATATTTTCGTTTGTCATAAATATAGTAGTTGAAAAATTATTTATTTTAAAATTTACGATTTTGATTAATATGCAACGCATGCACATTTTTTAAATACATATTTGTGATCTGTCTTAAATAGGAATATACTACTTAACCCTAATTCCCTGTAAGTTAACTGACGGATATCAGCCCGATAGCGACTCCCGCAGTGGCCGTCGACATCTGAAGCAGCCATGTAGTGCTTGCAATTTCTTTGGGACATATTACTGTCTTTTCTACCCTAACGGTATTCATAGGGCTAACAGAATTAACCTCTTGCACGAAATGGATTAACAGTTTAGTACTTCAACTTGAACTTTAAATGTTAACTGTCGTTTCATAATACAGTATAATTTAACAACAATTTTAGTATAATTTTATGAAGTGATATCAGAATGTTAAACAAGAATACTTTGTTACTTTATTATCTGACCTTATCGTCGATCATTGTATACAGACAGCGGACGGGACTGTCCTAGTGACAATCGATCTTTCGATTTGTGTCACAGAGATGTTTATTCTGTTTTACCACTTATTTCTAGGATAGTTTAAATATATTTTATACGCGGTCTCACTTACAAACAATCCATATATAAATGTGAGCAGGATAAATTATTATTTTTTTTTATTTCAGATAATATACCTAGGATCGTCCCCTGCCGCTGTATATAAACAGCTAACCGAAGGCTCTTGGTCTCTGCTAAGCTTCAGAGATGCGTCGGGCGGTCCCCCACTTTTTGATATATCGTTGTTAGATGTGTTGCACGGCATGAAAGTGGCACATGACGCCAAGTTCTTCGATTTTGATCATTTTGACGCTGATCAATATTTGTTTTATGAGGTTTGTGTTATTGTTAAGAATTTTATGTATTATATATGAGGTATTTTTATTGTGTCATCACAAATATTTAGTTATTTTCATGAATATGAATTATTTTGCTGCATGAAGCACGGTAGGCAGATGGAAGTGTTAAGACTTTTCACTCTTCTATTCTACTTTAAGCGAAAAAATTTAAGTCAACTCAACCTGTCGCGTTTACAATGACTCACTTGGACCACTGAGCCACGACTGGCATCTATCATCTCCAAATTTAACAGTCTATTGCAATTGGAGATCTTGCAAACTGAACGTTTTTCAACTAAATAATGTTATCTTCAAATACCGGCTAATAATATTTTATTTTAGAATAAAGATATATATAATAAATAGAAATTTAAGAAATATGTAATATTAATTAATATTTCCGTTTACTTAACTTGCATATGTTTATAAACATTTACAGAAAGTCGAAAACGGGGATTTAAACTGGATAGTGCCAAGTAAAATGTTAGCATTTTCTGGACCACATCACCGTTCTCGGCTCGATCGTGGTTATCCTCTACACAGTCCGGAACACTACCACGAGTACTTCAAGAAATATAACGTGACTACAATAGTAAGGTTGAACAAGAAGTCGTACGACGCTAAACAGTTTACTGCACACGGTTTCGAGCATCGAGAGTTGTTTTTTGTTGATGGTTCGGTACCCTCGGACTTGATTGTGAATAGATTCATTCGTATTTCTGAAGCGGCGAAAGGTGCTGTTGCTGTGCACTGCAAAGGTATTCATTTTTGTAATTAAATTACTTAAACAACGAATCAGCTTCACGCGGTATCCCGCATATGATGTATTTGGGATACCCTGCTGGGTAAGTCGAAGGAACCTAGTTTTAAGACACTCCGTTGCCCACTTTTTTTTAATAACAAAATATACATTTTCTTTAGTGAATTAAATTCTTACCATAACATAAATACTTTTCTTTAAACATACATTTTATTTTGTAAATAAAAACTCTGAATGATTTTTTATTTTCCGAGATAGCTATAATTGTCATTATTATTTATATAAGTGGAGAACGGAGTGTTTTAACAATAGGTTCCCTCTGCCTACCCTGATCTGTGCGGGATACAGCGTGAAGCTGATTATTTATATAATATTTTAAGTATATTAAAATGTACATTTTAAAATTACAATTTATTTTGTTTCAGCGGGTCTAGGCAGAACTGGCACTCTAATAGCTTGTTACATGATGAAGCATCACGGTTTCACGGCGCGTGAAGCGATCGCGTGGCTGCGTGTTTGCCGACCGGGATCCGTTATTGGACACCAGCAGTGGTTTTTGGAAAAGTAAGTATATATTTTAATATATTTCTTTCCAGCTTCATGTTGTGTCCCGCATAAAGCAGAGAACGCGTAGAAAACATAGTGTTCGTACACAATTCGTATCCCATTTTTAGCCCAATTCTGGAGGCATTGCATGTTGAGTGGTTGAACTCAATGCCGCGCGTTGCCCCGTTTCTAGGGCGAGGAAATGAAAATATTTAATGATTACTATTGAAACTCGCAACTTATCGCATTTATAGTTGCACACTTCTCTCTCAACCTATTTTAATGTATTTTTTAACATTTTTAAAGTGTTACTCCACTTAAACTTTTTTTGTTTTAGTATCCAAACAAGAATGCACGCGTTAGGCGAAGCTTACAGACGTCGTCTCAACATAACAAGTTTTCCTGTATTTACTCGTGGCATATACAGTGACTTGCCTCCGGAACCTATAACCGAACATAAGCCTGTGTCTTTACAGACCATATTGAATAGCAAGAATAATAAGGTAAATTTGATTTGTTTGTTGTAAATTCAAAAAATTTTTTGGTAGGTTTTAAAAATATTTACTTTGTACGCAGTATAACTACAATAAAACACTTTATTTAATGAGATAAGAAATATTTATTAAGCATATGATAAGCTGTGATCCTAATAATATCAAAAATCTGAATTTTTGTGAGCTAATTACTAATCAGATTTAGGTGAAACTATACAGTAATAAAGCTTATATATCTGTATAAGACATAGGCTAGGGCTAGGCCATTGACGTAAAGATTTTGTATAATTTGGCTAAATTATAACAATAAGTTTAAGCAGGTGAAGTTGTCAATAGGTCATTCACCTCTAAGTAACATATTAGACATTTTTTTAAAAGTATGTCATATATTCCAGTTGGACAACGCAAACGTTCTCAACGCGAACGAAACGGATGCAGAAAACAACGTCACTTCCGTTATCAGCAAGTACAAAACTACCGCCACACCAATGCTGCCAACCAAAACTGTTTTCACACCGAAAACGATGAACTACATGATGCCCACTAACAACATCCGCAACGCCAATAACAGCAACCTAAAACCTCAACCAAGAATTATGAATAATACTCTAAAATCGTACGCCGCTAAAACTTCTACTTTCCCGCCAACCAGAAGTGCTAATTCTCAAGTTAAACTAAATGGGGTTAAAACCCCGTTTACGGGGAAAAACAGTTTTCATGGTCAGCGTGCTAATTTAGCACGACCCGCTTTACCATATTCTCATGGGAGTAGTCCAATAAAAACTTTCACTAGAAAAGCCATTACAAAACTAACAACTAACGATTCTTCCGTAGTGTCGACTTTAACTAATGTAACTTCGACGCTATCTGCGTTAACTGAAAACTGCCATTTGAACGGAAAAAACCGTTTACCATCCGAACCTAATCTAAAATCCGTTACACAAAACAAAACAAATATTCCGCGGAAAAAATTAATAGTCAGATCTAATTCCAATTCGCGGAAGAAACTCCCTAAAAATCTTCCAAAATCAGGTTTGGAAGCGAATCAAGAATTGTCTTCCAGTGATACCAACATAACTAATATATCATCGGATTCCCTCGAAGCGCCGTTCCGGTTCCGCAGGAAACGGGATAAGTCAAAAACACCAGAACCAATGGATTGCTTATCTAACTCAGTGATAACAGCCGACGTTACCCCCGATAATTATGAAGAAACGAGCAATTCTCAAGGAAATAAATTATATAAAATAAAAGCTTTAAGGAAAAAATGTCCAGCTTTCGGTGTTAGTCTGTTGAAAAAAGAAGGCGTTCAAACTCGGTCGAGTAGTTGCGCGAGTAGCTCGACCGTTAAAAAAAAATGATTTTGTAGAACTAAATGTTGATAAATTTGTTTAGGTGCTAACTAATGTTTTGACTGAACTAATTTAATACTACTACTATTCTCATATCAGGTTACACGTTTTCTTGTATATCTTGTATTTGCGGTATACTGTTTCATTTATAAAATGGCTGGTTTCATTTTTAATCTAACCTTATTGTAATTTATCGATTACTTTTTCATATGTATATGAATATAATTTTTTTCAAAGTCGTGTAATTAACCAATTTTAACATTATTTTGTAGTTTAAGAGTCGAGAAAGAAAGAAAAATATAAATCTGTCTCTTTCTAACATATCTTAAATCATATTAATTCCGCCAACATATTAATAATATAAAAGTTGAAAAATTATCAACTTTTGTCATGTATTCATATGAATAATAAGCCTAACAAAAATCGACTTTAAAAACAATCGATACAAAATTGATTTGTCTATAAATTATTATTTTATCTGTTAAACGTTTGCGTTTTTTATTCGCGTTAGTATTTTTTGTAATTTATTATTACAAAGTGATGATCGAATGCCATTTCCGTTGCTTCTATTGAGCTTCCCGTGGTTTAGATCACATGTTTATTGTCCTATTAAATATATATTGAGTTATTGAAGTAAGTTAAGATGAGCTAATATAATAGAATTTATTGAATATCGTTTTTTTATAACTTGTCTTGAAGCTATAAATATGAGTTAAAAGTTGATAAATTCTCTGTGAAATAAATATGCAAAATAAAAAATATTAAAAAACATTTTTGAAATTTTTAAAAATTTTAAAAATATTTTTTATTAAATATAAAAAAAGCTATGGTATTTTTTAAAATCAAAATGATTAAAAGAAACTTATGTTAATAACTCTGTATACATATAATGTGAGTGTAAATAAAATATATGTAATACTAAAGTTGCTCACAATTACAATTTTTTCTTGTTTTTTTAATATTGTTATTCTATTTAAAAGTACTATGTTTTAGTACGTTGCATATTGCAATGCTTAATGCAAAAGTTACGTCTTCTACTATCAATTAGGCTTTTAAAAAAGTACTTTTTTACATTTAATTTTTATATATATAAACCGTGTCACAAACTACTAGTGTCCTATGTCATACATAATGCAATATAATTGTATATGTGATTCACTTCATAATTGTTAGTGAATATAATGACATTTATATATTTTGTAATGTATTGTGTACAGTCGGCAAAATATTTTTTTTATATAGGTTTTATTTTTTTCTCACGTGTTTATTAAGTTGTAATGTTATTTTTTCAAAGTCATATAAAACAGTAAAGAAACTGCTTCTATGAACACACTATTCTCAAATTCTTAAAATACTGACATATGAACATGAAAGCTTTTTTTGTGGACTGTACTCAAAAAAGATTTTAAACACGAATTTATAGTATCATATCAAATTTCTTTACTATATAGTTCCCGACTATGAATTATATATAAAGTTTTTATTATAGAAAGATCCTAGTACATATATTAGTATACCGTTTCCTAATTTCCGCCCAATTTTCGAGATATTGCATGTTGAGTAGCGGAGTTCAGCACTGCCATTGGTCCTGTTTCTTGTGTGAGGAAATGAAAATTAGTCATCCCTCCAAGTAGGAATCGAACCCACACAAGTTGCGCTTAGACTTTGTGCCGCGACGGCTTCGTTACACACCTACATTTTATATCAAGTTTGTTGTTGCCCCTTTTTTTCTGTTTCCATAGTATATTTCTAAGAATGGAGTTGATTTAATTATTAATAACATAGTGCTCCAATTTACTCTTCATTTCAATATTATTACATAGTTTAATAAAAATGTACAGTCGTGTTCAAATTACAATTGGCAATTAGTATAGTTAGTGTCTTGCCAAAAATATTGAGAAAATATGTGTATTGCAATGAAGATATGAACAGATTAAAGTTTTATGTTAATATTTTAACAGAAGATATCAATCAAGGTCTAATATTTTTACAAATAAAGAATAAAAAAAAAATGAACTCTCAACTAATAAATATTAAGATATTGATCTTGACTCCTTTCTTCGTAAAGGAAATTTTAAAAAACTCAAATCAAAAATACTCCATACACTACTACAGTGATCAGTGGTGGCGCAGGGGTACAAAGTGTGTGACTACTCTTAGTTGTGTGTGACGACAAGTTGTGGGTTCGATCCCCATTCGAGGAAATAAAATATTAATTTAAATGTATATTGTCCTTTCTTCGCTCTGGTATAAACATGCAGCTTCGTTTCAGCTTTTTGAAATTTTCGAGGCAAAGCGCAGCGTTGAGTTCCGTCTACAACAGTGACTCAACACGCAATGATTCCAGATTTTCAATTTTTATTAAATTATTTATTTTTAAGAAAAACGTACATTAAATGTATTATAATAACACAAAAATTTTACATATACTATATTTTATGTATTCGGCAGAAAGTGAGGAACGGAGTGTCTTAACACAAGGTTCGCTCTGCCTAACCTGCTGTCAGCGAGATAAAGCGTGAAGCTGATAAAAAAAATATGAAAAACTATATCTTAACTTAATCTATTCATATCTTTAATTGTATTGTTTATTCCTAACTTGTCGAAGTACAATCAAATATCATAGATGTTACTATTTAATTGTTCTAAGTGTGATAGCAGCCTAAATTAAAATATAAGGCAGCTAATTTTATGATGTAATTTGTCCGTAGAATAACGTCGTATCTGCAAAAATAATTCTAAATAAATAGTTAAGTTAGCTTATATTGGCAACGTTGATTAGATCGTTACATATTATCATAGTTTAACAATAATACTCTGAGTTTTAAAATATGTTAAAAGTTTCATTTATTTTATTCTTGGCACCAAATGTTTTTAAAAAGAATTTATTCTTAATTTAATTTGCAAATAACACATTCTTCTTCGGACTATATAAACGTTTGTGTCGGACTGCAACGGGTTGCAACTGACTTATTTTTAAATTCATAACTTCTGTTAGTAGAAATAAATAGCTTAAAGCGTTAAGAAATAGCTTCGTTTTTAATGGCAAAAACTTATAATTTTCTTATACATTTACAAGTATAATGAAGTTTAAAAGTAATACAATTGCAACTAAATCGATTTGATGTATATATTCATATTATATATACATTACTTGATATTTTTTAAATATTTATTTATTTTATAGATATATTTACATATTTATAGATTGGCAATTGGGAAATGTTTTTATCACAAATAATATTTTACTATTGAATAACATTGAGTATCGAAGCTGTTGCAAACGGTTTTGATTCAAATTTATTTACATTATTATATATTTGTGAAATATGTCGTTATGTTTTGAGAACACTTTGTTTTTTTTTTTTAAGTTTATATCCACAAGATGTGTGTTTAATTACTGCATTCTTGTAAAAAATAAAATATTTTTTCGTTACATTTTATAAGTAATGAAATAGCTCCATTATATTTCTCTTTTTAAATTAATTAAAAAAAAATTTTTCTATATTAACTTTGCAATAATTTTATTTACAAGACTTACATATTTTTATTATTATTATATTTTCATTATAGTATTAAGATATCAATTTTTTTTTTGTATTATTTTTATACGTTTTTTTTATAATTTGGCGCGGTGCGAGGCGAAACAGACAGGGACCAGTATGCTAGAACGTTTGTTGTTTAGATATAATTTATATTTACATTATGTTGTGATCTTGTTCTTGTAATCAGTTACTAATGCGATTACCTATAGGTATGTATATACGGAACACTTCGGTGTAACGAACGCTTTTGCTTGATAAAATTAAAAGATTATATTGCCATTAATTTATTCGTTTTATTTTTGTCCTTTTGAAGCAGATTTAAGAAATTTTATATTTATCATACAAACCTTATTTGGGCCTCTAAAACGGAATACGAATATCTTACTTAACATCTTGATGAAAAATTTACTTGTTCTAATAATCTTAGAAGTTCTTATCGAGTCCCACCTAACAATATAAATATTGTCCTGTCTATCTTTTTGTACTCTAACATTTGCGCAGGCGATAGATACTAGATCTAGAAAGGTACAAATTAAATTATCTAATAAAGTTGTAAGACATTTTTTATTGATTTTAATGTATGGAATTTTACGATAAACAAAAAACATAAATATCCGTTCTATTTAAAATAAAATAAAAAAACTAAACAATTATATTAGTAAATATTTATTTAAACATAATAAATATTATAACAATTATTAAGTATAAAAGTTATAAAAAAATAAATAAATATTAAGTAACATTAATTATTTTCAAAAGCCTACAAAATCAAATCAAATGAATGTAAGTAATTTTTGCGCTTTCATTACGATCACTTCGAACCTGTTGCACTGGTAAAAATTGAATTCTATATAAAAAAACTAAATTTTGTAGTTACTACAATGATTTGATGAAATGGCCTTCATCAATTTATATGTACCTATATTTAAATAAAACTTAACGCACCCAACTTCACAGATACGTCTTTGTACTTGAATTATTTAGGAAAGGAAGATTTGACAAACATACAGCAAGTTTCATGTTTGTTAGATGCTACGACGGTAAAAGCATATTTCACAATATCTACATTATTCATAAAAAATATAACTACAACTAACTCTAATAAAAGCTACGATATATTATAATATATATTAAAATTCATATTCTGACACTATAACAATAAGTCTAGCGACCGCGCTGCCGGCGTACTGCGCCCTCTGGTATAAGGACATTGTAAGTTCTAATTCCACTACTTGTGGTCCTTCGAGTGAGCATTGTAAGAAAATCACACATATGTTGTTTGTCGGTCGCATGCTGAAAGAAACAAATACTTTTATTTATGTACTAATAATGTAATACTTTTATATACAAATATTTTTATGTGGCTAAAGAAATTCAATATATTTTGAATTTGAATTACATTTTACATATATCCACTTAATTGAAGTGTTTAGTTTTTATGAACGGAGTCATGATATCTCATATCTTCAAAATATTTATACAACAGAGAAAGTTCTGCTTTCTCTGTTAAGTTCTAGTGTAAGTGTAGTAAGAAGCTCCATTCCTCAAACATTGACCAGAGAGAGAGAATAAAAATAAAATGTTGGAAATAGAAATCAAATTAATTTGTTGCGTTGACAGTCAGCTGCTACGCTTATTGCGTGCTTATTTGTAACTTCTATGTCATAAGTCAATAATTGTTAAAATTTAAGAATATATTTAATTTAATCCTTCCACATTAAACATTATCTCTTTTATAAACACAGCACAGGTATTATAGAAAAGGCATTATTAAAAAAAAAAACAAATTACCCGAAACAACTGATATCAGCTGGTGTGACACCAGGTGATGCTTTCACATTAATAAGACGCATTTCGAAGTGTACCACCGACTCTACCCAAGCTGGGCCTTGCATTGAGAATAAGTCGACCTGTAAATATAAGATTTACGTTTTTAATATAATATACATTGCATGCGGTGTATGCAGTCGACCTCAGTAAGGTTAACTAATATTCAAATAAAAAATGTTAAGAATCGAATATTATTAGAATGGAATGTATTTTATTTATAGCATTTAAAAAAATAAGCTCTAATATAAATAATTTCTAAATGTCTCTTAGCATTAAAAAAATTGGTACTAGTGTATAATTAGAATCCACCATGGCGGATGGGGACATGGGTACAACTGGAAACAAGAAATAATTCTCTCCCTCAGTTAACGCGGCAAAACGCGGTATTGAGTTCCACCACTCAACACGCAGTGCCTCCATAATTCAGCGAAAAGTGGGAAACGGAAGTGTTTTAATGGGAACGGACTGTCTAACACTAGGTTCCCTAGAGTAACCTTTGCCTACCTAAGTGCTAAGTGTAGGATATAGCGTGAGGCTAAGAAATATTATACTCACACTGCCCATCGGTAAAAACAAATTGGCCACAAATGTTATAAAATTATAGCTGTACGTGCTCGGCTGATGCAGACACGTCCAGTCAGAGTTTGGACACATACGTTCAGTCCTTGTACATTTACTGTAAAAAATAAATGGTTACAATATTACAGAGTTTTTGTTTATATAATATGTGCAAACAGTGACATATTAAAAGGTAATATTAATATATTGTTATCATTATCATTAACAACCATGTCTGGACTGTAGGCTTCCCCTCAGGAAGTTAAACCAACAAAAATTCCAATGTTTGTATCTAAATGTCTATAGGTCCATTAGGATAAGGCACCAAATGCACAGTAAAAAAAAGTAAATTCACACAATTTCTGTTTATTTTGAGAAAGGAGATTTATTGTTATGTTAATTATAAAATTTTTGTTAAAAAGATGAAAATTTTAAAATTAAAACAATTGAAGAATAAAGTGTTTTAATATGAGGTTTCCTCTGCTTACCCTGCCGAGTGCGGGATATAGGGTCAGGCTAATTTGATTTTTTTCATATTTAAAATAAAATATCAAATTCATTATATTTCTTATTAGTTTAACTTGACTTGAGTGAAATTCACATATACAAAAAAATCATATATTTACTGTTGTCCTTCAAGATGGTATCCGGGAGGACAATTAATGCGGTGGCAGTGGTAGCCGCCGTGCGTGTTCTGACACACCTCACCTTGACCGCGACCACAGCGCGCTTCCCCGGATTCACATTCATCAATATCTGTTATAATAAAAATTAAAATCGATCAAATCAATTAAAATCAACATCAATATTATGTTATTTGTTCAAAGGTCACACATTAATTCATAGACATCAGAGCGTCATCTTTAAGTTCATAGAAAATACACCCAATATAAAAAAAAATGCATTTACTTTGCATTATTTAGTTGTAGTTATATATATTTTTAAATTTATTTTGCTAATAACTTACATAACTGCGCCCCGGCTTGTCTCAAATATCAAATTTATTGTTATTGTAAAAAATAAGACCCAATAGGATTAGCCTTACCTATGCATGTACGTTTGTCCTCACTTAGCCGGTATCCAGTCGGACACGCGCATTTATATGAGCCGGGTACGTTAACACAAGTCCCGGCGCAGAGACGACCGCGAGACCGAGCCCGCGCCCATTCTTCACATTCATCTATGTCGACGCATGTTCTGTAAAAAATACGCGTAAATAACATTGATTGACACCGGCCTTGTAGAGACAGGACGAATGAGAACCGAGCAATAGAACAACTAACAATTAATTTAGTTTTATTTAATTAATTTGTAATTACTTAATATTTACTTACTGGAAATCGTCCAGGCTCTCTGACCACTTAGCCATACGCTAAGCCATAGCGTATAAGAATTTTGATATAGCTGGATTATAACGTATGGCTTAGTGGTCAAAGCGCCTGGACGGTTTCCAGGTGGCGAGGGTACGAGTAGTACGATACGAGTCCCGTTACGTTCAAATTTTTATACGTTTTCTAAATTAGTATTTTTCTTTCCTAGTTGTGGAATAACACTTTAAAAATGTAAAAAAATATGTTTAGTTAGGTTTAAATAAGATAAAATTCACCTATTATCATTATGTAACCTATATCCTCTATTACAATAGCATCTGTATCCGCCCCACGCGTTGGCACATCCATGTTGACAAAGAGACGGAGAGTCGGAACACTCGTCGATGTCCACACACACTTTGTCATTTGACGGCGCATTTTGGAAACCTTCTGAACACTCACATTTATAAGATCCTACTGTATTCACACAACGTGCGTTGTATGAGCAAGTCTGGAAAACAAACTTTTCTTGAGAAATTTTTAACAAAAATTTAAAAAACTAATTTTATTAAATGTACAAAAGTCCTTATGATAGATTTAATAAACCTACAAAAATTCAATTTATTTAACTCTGCGCTACGGATGTTAAGCAGATATTCTCCAAAGGGAACATTAAGGAACCGAGTATTTTTTCTGTTAAGATGTTTAACTTACATTCCCATAGCTGCACTCGTCAATGTCTTCACAAAGTTTGCCAATGTTCCGGTGTCCGGGCGGGCACTGACACGAGTAACCGCCGTAGAAGTTCTCACATCGCTGCTGCGGTCCACACTCCGAGACATTTCGCGCGCATTCATCAATATCTGCAGATTTTATATTTTATCTTATTATTATTAAAATTTGAACCAAATGAAATATTAATAACTGTGAAGGATGAACGTCATAGTTTTAATTATATTTTGTTTTCGTAGTGATAACATTTAATATTTCATTAAGACAAGAAATAATAATATATATATGAAAATGTATGTGTGTTTAATGTGTTTTATTCTAAATAAAATTCTATATTGGCATTTTCACGAATGTTGTTATTGAAACAGGAGGTAGAACAATGAAAAATATTTTAGTTCTGTATTGAAAAATATAATACAGTTACAACGACAATTGATCGCGTTCAATTAGACAAACTGTTTTGCTTTATAATATAAGTTTGGATAATCAAATTACCTAAGCAAATTCTATCAGTAGTGAGCTTATATCCCCAAGGGCAAGTGGTAACGACAGCACCCGTGTCATGTAACCTGGTGTAAATTGGTCTCACATAGCGAGTACTTCTTTGACCATATTGGGCACCTACAGTTATCACCGTGGAGTCAGGAGTGTAGGCTGGTGGAGTTTCACGATATGCTGAAATAATGTATTAAGAGTGAATAAACTTAAATTGTCAGCAATAATGTTTTAATTAATCTTAGTTTGAATTACATTTTATAGATTTTCAGATACAAATATTTTTATGAAGAGCAAAGCTGAGACCCGAATGCCTAATTGGCAGCCTTTGCAGGATGCAGCGTGAAGGTAATAATTTATTTCTATGCTGTGGGACACTGTCTGACTGGAGGCGTTAGTTGTCTGTTCTATCCACAGTAGATTCATTTCCACTTGACATATATAAAATATTTTCATTCCCCTCACTATGGCAGACAAAACTCGACGTTGAGTTCCGTTACGAAATTTAAATATATTAAAATTGAATAGTCTTGGAGGATTTCTCTTACTATATGTAGGTGTCGCGGAGCTAGCGCTGCAGCGGGCTCCACAAATGCAACTGTAACCGCCTTCCGTATTAACGCATTCCTCGTCTGGTGCACAACTTGCTTTTCTCGTTGCACATTCATCAATATCTTTAAAATTAATAAAATTGAATTTAATCTAATCTTAAAATATTATATTTTTAAAGCTTAAGAAAAAAAAAGCCAATTTCATATGTAAAGACCTATTATTTTGAAACGTTATTAGCAGTTACATAACAGTTTAAAAAATGTATGTATTTACATACAAAAGGTGAATTGGTATAATGAATTAATTTGAATTATTATATTTATTTTCAATAAATAAAAACTTACCAACACATTTTCTTTGCCCAGGACTATATATGAATCCCAGTTCACAATTTTTTGGAGGACTATACCGACTACCATATGGTGACCATGACCACTTAGGGGTTGTGGACGCTGAGAAAATATTAAAAGTATAGCAAGTAGATATATAATTTAAAGATTACTTCTTATTATAAGATTGTTTTCCAAATTGAATAAATAACGTAGAAGAATAAGTATACTGACGCTGCTTGAACTTAGACTAACTTATAATTATATGTTATCTGAGCCGTGTGGTCCCGGCTTAGAATAGGATCACCCTGGTACTGTCGGTGTCGTAAGAGGCGACTAAGGTACGTGTGGTAGAGTCACGTCGCCAGTAATGGCAACACGCATGGGCAGACTCGACCGGATTTAATACCACCCCCGGCATTAAAAACCGGCGTGAAGTAGTGGCCCTTGCCACTGCGTTTCGCATTAGGTAATGCCGGGCCCCGGTGCCCTTCATCTCCACCTTAAAGGCTGGCAACGCACCTGTGGCTCCTCTGGTGTTGCATGGGGTCGTGGGCGGTGGTGATCACTTACCATCAGGTGACCCAGACGCTCGTTTGCCTTGTCCTCTCCCATAAAAAAAAAATGTACTCATAATAGTGTATATAATTACGAATTTGAATCGATAAACATAATCATATTTTAAATGCCTATATATATAGTTAGCCATCATAGTGGGATGTGTTTATGACGGAGAGATGAAAATTAATAATTTTGTTTCTCCGTTCTGATAAAATAAAATGCGGTATTGAATTCTGCTGCTCAATACGTAGGTATCACGAATTTAAACAGAAAATAGAGAAAGAAGCGCTTAAGCTAAAGAAATATTAACAAATTTCTTACCAACTGTAGTAACTTCAATGAATCTTGGTGTAGTTTTTTCGGTAGTGGTAGTGGTCCTGCGAGTGATGGGTGGTGCCGGAACCACACATTTACCGTATTCATTTCTAATATAACCCGATTTGCAACTACATTCGAAGTCACCCGGTCTATTTATACATACTTCTGAGGATTCACAGACATTGGCGCTTAATCTACATTCATTTATATCTAAAAAAGAAAAATAACATTGTATAAAAAATGGGTATCACAATGATTTTCTACAAATTTAAATTTCTAATTTATTCAAAAAGTTAAGATGTTTAAAATTCTAACTTTTGTCTAAGTCGAATTTACCAGAAATCGTAGAAACCAAATAAAGTACTTCTAGTCAACTTAATAGTTAACATTATGTGTATACGACGTGCTTGCATCAAAAAAAATGATATTAATTATTTTTATTCACAATTTAGCGAACAACTAATGACTACACCACACATCTCTTTTCTTATTCAAAGTACAAATGAGAAAGAATATGTAAATACAAGCCAAACATACCAACACATTCTCCGCGTTCGTTCCTCTCGTATCCATCTAAACAATGAAGATCATTGGGATTGAATTCACTTTCAGGATTATCTTTTTCACTTAAAATACTCCACGTATCCTTTGGTATGGCACTTGTATTAACTCCATAACCACCATCAGGTTGTTTTTCTGCTGTAACTACATATGGATCTCTGGGATCAGTTATCGTAACTTCCGTTGGAGTAAATGGAAATTCTGGTCTTCTTGGATAATTTGGATAATCGAATGGTCTTCTTGGAGCAGCTGTTGTAGACGTGGTCCGAGGTCGGTGATTAGCTCTTGGATAATATGGATATCTTCTGGGAATTGTTGGTTTAGTGGTAGTTGAGCTGGTGGTTGGAGGTATTGTGGTTGTGGTTGAACTAGTAGTCGTTGGTTTGGGTGTTGTTGTTGTTGGCTTGGGTGTTGTTGTCGATGTTGTTGTTGGTTTAGGTGTTGTTGTTGTTGGTTTGTGTGTTGTTGTTGTGGATGTTGTTGATTTGTGTGTTGTTGTTGTGGATGTTGTTGATGAAGGAGGGGTAGGCGGAATATAAGGAGTTTTTTCTGTTTCCGTTTCATTATATTCCCTATTTACATAGAAAAAGTATACTAGTTATATTATTATATTTAGATAATGTGATTTATTATTTATAACTTGTCAGAGTATTTTTTTTATGGGAGAGGACATAATGTTATAATGCAATGGAATGAGATATTAATTTAGTTTTTTCTTACTTCATGCAGTGTCTTGCATATAGCAGAGTAGGCAGAGAAAACCTGGGAACCTAGTGTAGTGTATGTAGTGTAGTCACTCCGTTTTCATTTTTTAAAATATTTTTAACAACAAATAAAGTGTTATATTGTGAAAAATTTCAGTAATTTAAGATTATCAATATATATTTTTCTGAATAATTGTATGACTGTAAATACAATGTTCAGCTTTATGCGCAATAGGTGGAATGTGAAAAAATAACAATAAAGACGAGTGCCAACTTACTCGGAATCGTAATATTCATATTCATATGCAGGTGGTGGTGGTGGAGTAGTAGTGGTTGTAGTAGGAATAGCATTTGCAGTACAAATAAAAGATCCGAGAACATTAAGGCACTTTAGTCCACTCACACAATTATCCAATTTCAACGCACATTCATCAATATCTGGAAAATATAAATAAAATACAGCTTCGCGCTGTATCCCGCCCACAAGGGGGATACCACCTACCATGTAGGCAGAGGGAACTTAGTGTTCAGACACTCTGTTCCCTACTTTTCGCCGAATTTTGGAGGCATTGTAAAGTTGAGTTGCGCAAACTGACGCCGCGCTTTACATCGATATCACAATCGAAGTGCAAATAGAAACTTAAATAACTACTTCAGTTCTTCGAATGGGGATCGAACCCACAACCAGTCGTGGTTACACTTTGTGTCATTGCACCATGATTGGCTGCAATAAAATACTTTTATAATTAAACTTTTTAACCGACAATCCGGTTAATGTGGTCTTAAAAGCCCAACCTTTCGAACACTGCAGTAATCCATCTTTTTTAACATTACTACAATATCATTTTGAAATATTTTCCTTAATATAGCTTTAGGCTAGGCCTTTTATATCATACGTTAAACTATCAGTCTAGAAATCTTGGAAATAATTTGCTTTTAAGAAAGTTAAGGCTTAAAAAAAATGCGAAAAATAATACTGGTTATTTATTTTTTGCAAATAATTTCAAAAACTATTGGAATTTGCGTAAAACTTCAAAAAAAAGCTAGGCTTAGTAACAACATGTTAAATTCTCTACTTACTCTGCAAACATAACAAAACAAATAGTTTACTTTGATAATATTTTTTTAATTTAGCTGAACAGATAAAGCTCACCAATGCAGGAACCAGTCGTGGAGTCCAATTCAAATCCTTTTTTACACCGACATTCATGACCTCCATAAGTGTTAATACAATTTTGAAAGTGATCACAGAGATGGCTACCTTCTCGACACTCGTCTATGTCTGCAATAATTTATATTTTTTTTATAATTTTAGCAGAATCTACTGTTAAGATACTCAAAGCTCCGTCCTTACTCCGTCGTGTAGTATAGGCTCAATATATATAACGCCACCGCAGCTACAGCAGATTAGGTGATTTTTAAGTGCAGGTTAGGTTAGAGGCTTTTATATTTAAAAATAATTAACCTAACCTAACCGAACCTGCATTCAAATATCCGTATATCTGCGGAAGTGTTATTATATTATATATAATACATAAATACCGAAGTCACAGTATTTAATCTTAATTATTTATTTTTTAATTTTCAAATATATTTAAAAAATATTTTCAAAACAACATATTTTATGTCACGTAAAAAATAAATGTTTCATTTTATTGACACCTTCATAGATTCTTAGCTCTGTGGTCACAACGAGTTTAAGAGTTTACAAGTTTTAGATAGTTTACAATTTCGCGGAATAAATTATAAACTAAGAGTTTTTACAATCTTACGGTCACACATAATATACAACAACTCTTAGTTATTTCCATTAAACCAAACTGACGAAGCCGCGAGCAAAAGCTGATAATAAATATAAATAATACCTTCACATATTATTCCTCCAGGACGTATTCTGGTTCCTTCTTGACATGTTTTAGTTGCTAATCTAATAAACAATATTAGAATTAATATTAATTATTTAAATTATTATTATTTAAAAATATTAATTATTTAATTACAACTAAATTGTATTTGACTTATTTGCATACTCTTTATTTCTGACTGTGACATATAACTAAGTTTTTATCTCCATTTCATATAAAAAATGTGTGTGTGCCATTGTTTTTTCTAAAAGGCTACTGCTTCTAATTAGAGAGTTCCACTAAATTTATTATTTTTATATAACTTTCCTAAAATATTTTTCTATATTGACATAAATACTTACTTTGGTAAAGTGCTGATTTTCGATTTGCAATTGTAAGCTCCGGGAAGATTAACGCACACTTCACTACGTTTGCAAACTTCTGAACTCTCCTCACATTCGTCTATATCTGGAAATATTAAAAAATATATAGCAAAATTAATTATACATTAAGAATGAATTATTAAATAAAGCCTTGCCGGTACGGCAGAGTATCTGAAAAAGAATGTCATAGCACTAAAATCCATTTTCGTACAGCATGAAGTTAAAAATGTATATATACCTATATAATTTTAAAAACATTTTTTTGTATAAAACAGACAAAATAGATAAAGGTCTTCGCCATGAATAATTATTATGGAAAATAATGACGACAAAAATGTAAGTACACTGCAATTAAAATCAAAATAAGTCGAAAAAATATTTTAAAAAACATAATGATTTTTATCATAAAGTGTTTTTCCTATTCCACTTAGAGAAGAAAAATATTTTATATTGCATAAAAATTTGAACGTAGCAGAATTTGAACTCTCATATTTGAACTTTATCAACTACTCGTAGTTGTATATATGAGATATAAAGAGCCTACCTTCGCAAACACCAGTATTTTTATTCACTTTGAACCCGGGAGCACATCGCTTGGACACGTGGTCCTGACAGAAGTAACTACCATGAGAGTTTATACAGTGCTGGGAGAGTCTCTGGCAGTCGTCTAGCCTTTCTTCGCACTCGTCGATATCTAGGTAAAAGAGATATTTTTGTTTTTTACTTTGTTTCAAGCATATAGAAAAAAATAAATAAAATGAGATATCATAGTTACTTTTGTCTACCTTACATGTCTACAGAATTTCATTGTGCAACCCACTACAAAGGCATGACATGTACATATATATCTACTGACTCGAATGAAAATTACATTATGTATATAGATATATTTTAAATATTTGCGCCCTGAATCTAATGTCTAACGACAAAAATTGGAAGAACCGGGAACATTATTTAGTTAGACATTTCTAACTGAAACTCAATATCCTAAGAAGTTATTAATTATGTGTAATAGTGGTAATAATTTTTTACCCAAACATTCATCATCTGGCCCAGCTCTGAAGCCAGGAGGACATATATCATTTTTCACAGTGGTAGTGGAAGACTCGGACGTTACTTCAGGTCCACCTTCAGTAAATGGTTTGCCAGGTTTACCACCACATTTATAACCACCTATTGTATTTTCACATAAATATTTTGGACACGGAGGACTTGGAAGACGGCATTCGTTGATGTCTAAAATTTGTTTCAAAACATTAAATGGCCCAATTATTTTTAAACTTTACGCTTTATCTCATATAACAGGGTATGTCTCATATAAAAGAATGTATTAATAATGTTTTTTTAGAAATTGTTTTTTCTCCACTTTCCGCCTAAATTCGAAACGTGAACTAATCTACGTACTGAGTGACATAGTTCCAATATCGCATTTTGTCTACCAAAATAGAAAATATTTCAGTTATTTATTCTCTGTTCTCAGTAGCTCTCAGGGCTGTCCACAAGCGTTTCTTGCGATCAGAAGAGTATTATATAATTTTATTACAAGATACATAAAGCTAGTAACTTACCATCGCACACTTGATTGACAACATTTCGTTTAAATCCCGCAGGACAACTTAGACCGACATCTCTTTTTTGTATTGGGACACATTTAAATGAACCTTCTGTATTGTGGCACACTGTATCTGTCGCAGTGCAAAGGTCGTCAATGGCCTCCGCACACTCGTTTATATCTATAGAAACATACATTGTATTAAGAAAATCTACGTTGCGTTCATTTGCTACACTCTTTACGTTAAAATATTTAAAACATTTAATTGTTAATAAAGAATGAAATGAAGTTTGAAAAATTTTTTTCAAAATCCGACATTTTCAACATTTCCTACCCGTTTGATTCAGTCTACATGATACATTTATAACTAATCTCGCTGTATAAAATTTTTTTAAAAATAAATATGACTAATATCTGTGAAAACCCAGAAAATTATATAATATACGTATACTACGTATACAATTATAACATATACCCAAACAAAAAAGCCTTCTATCCCATCACCGATTGTTAGTATCCTACTTACCCTGGTTTAACATGAAAAATTATTGGGACACACACAATCAATGTGAATATTTGGGATACCTTTACAAGATTTTTTATCAGGTTGAAGTCTATACCCATCCCGACATTGACATCGCACCTGGCCATCATCATCGGAACAAATATGCGGACAAGAGTTCACCTTACATTTTTCTTTCGGTTTGCTGGTCGTAGTTGTTTCCTCTTTTTTCTCTGTGGTCGTCTCCAACTTCTCTGCGGCATCCTTAAATGAATAAAAAACATATTTTTGCACCCGCCGCAGCGTAGTTACAGTGGATTATATTGGATCCTGATTTAATAAAGCCTATAGTATCTCCGATAAATGGACTATCAAAACACAAAAATGTTTTTTTTTTTCAATTGGAAGCAGTACATTGGCACGTTCAACCAAACATACTCTTCACCTTTTAATATTAGTATCAAGAAATTTTTAATTTGATAACTTACCATACAGCATTCGTAGTACGCTTTTTTCCTTAAAGCACTTGTGGGGCTGAAGAAATCGTCCGAAAGAGACCCGCAACCAGACTTTCCCTGGACTTCTCCAGTCATACGCCCAAACGAGCACTCGTCACAGCATGACTTAAAGTTCATATAACTTTGATATATTTTATCCACACAAGTTATGTATAACATTAACACATATAATAAAAAATATATATCTACTTTTTTATACGTCAACATAAATTCATATCTGTCTGAAGGACAACTGTGAAAATTTGAACGCTATGCCACCTTTATATTTGACTTATCATTCTAAAATTTTAGGATTTAAAATTTATTCTGTCCCCTTCCCCGTAGAAATTTTGGAAAATCTTCTCTTAGTGCTCTACTACAATTCTCAACGAACTTGAATGCCAAATTTCAGCTTTCTTGAGCGGCGAGGTTTTATATAAAAAATTTATGATAAATAAATATTAAATAAGGCCGTGGTGCAGTGGCACAAGGGTGCCGCTCGTAAGCGCGACGGTTGTGGGTACGATTCCCACTCAAGAAAGTGAAATATTTCTTTACGTTTATATATACATATTTCACTTTTTCTTCGCTCTGTTGTCGAGGCAAAGCGCGGCGTTGAGTTCTGCCACTCAACACGCAATGCCTCCAGAGTTCGGCGGAAAGTGGGGAACGTAGTGTCTTAACACCGAGGTTCCCTCTGCCTACCCTGCTGTGTGCGAGATACAGCGTGAAGCTGAAAAAAAAAATTAAATTTTGTTTACCTTGCCTATGTCGGTTTTTGGAGTCAGACATTGCTTCGATTCCGATAACTTTATGCCAGCAGTACATTCGCCTTTTAGCCTACAACGTAAATAGATACGATTTATTTATTACTTAATTGATTACATTTTACTTTCCAATACAGAGCAACTTTACAAAGTTATCGTGTAACTTAATATAAAATGGGTTAATTTAACTTTTTTTATAACCGTTTCAGTACAAAATGAGAAAAAAATGCGGGTTAAACGTAATTTACGGTCAGATCTGTGGTCCCAATGGCCATTTGATACATTCTGGTCAGTTTTCATACAAAAGATATAATAAAAGCAATGCAGGACTTCTTTGCTTACCCTGCATTTCTCGCAATTTAGGGTTGGCAGAGTGAGCCTAGTTTCGTGACACTCTGTTTTCTGCTTTAGGCTCCTATGCTTACGGGTTATGCTACGAAACTCGACGTCACGCTTTGAATTCAAGAACAATATATTTGATAATTTAAAAAATATAATACTAACTTTACTTGTTCTTTACAGCAACTTTGCAGAGCTGCAATACATGTTGCATTCTGCTCTGGTTCTATACTAGTTGGCGGTTCAATTTCCCCGCATTCTTCATTAGACAATGTTATTGCCATTGTTTCTCCATGGTTGCAGCAAGATTCTGTGATCTCTAATTCTTCTTCTGATGTGAGTCCTGAAAAAATATGTTTTGTTTAACTAACGAATTATGTATGTTATATATATAATATAATAGCATTATGCACTTCATCATCATCAGTCTCTCCCTGTCCACAGTAGGACAAAGGCCTCTTCAATGGCACGCTACAGAGCTCGATCTTCAGCTCCTGGCGACCACCAATTGCTTGTACTAAAAGTGCACGATGATTGTTGGTTCGAAGCCGTGTCAAAGAAATGTTTATGTTTAAAATAAACGTGAGCTGTGGGGGTAATTTTGGGGGCTCTGCTAATTAAATAAATAATTGCCATCTTATAAAAATTGTTTTGCTCATGTTGTACAGTTGTAGAAAAAACAGGAAGAGAAGTAGAAAGTCATAAAAAGTTATTGTAAAAGAAATCAATAGCTTGGGTTATGTCATAACTATTATAACAAGGCGTAAACGCGTATAAAATCGAATCTGTATAATATGTAGGTAACTGTGGGTGTCTGTCTAGATAATCTTCTGGCATAAGAGTGGTCGCGCTGTCGAGATGAAGGGTCATTATCCAATATACCGTAATGAGGTCTAAATGAGCTTGAGATAAACGCTAAACGAGGACTTGTTTCCAAGGATAACTAAAAATTGCAATTGCAAATTTCAGATGCATTTGTTTTGTTTGGTTTTTGTAAAGTTTTATCCTGATTTATAATCAAAGTAAAGAAAATGGAAAATTGTTTTTTTAAACTATTATAAAATAAATATATTTTTTAACCTTCCTTCACATTCTAGATATGATTTTAGTTATGCTGTATTGTCTATTTTGAAATAATTTCAAACAATTACGATAGTAAAATTACATTTATAATTATGTATTAATATTATTTCTAACTGTTCTTTAATTTATAGTAAAAAATAATCGCAATTGGTAAAAGCCATTTTTATGGCTTACCCGTCCATTAACGGTGATGATCGCAGATTTCTTAAATAAATAAGAGAATAAATAATAAGTTGTGTAATAACCAATTACGATAATATTTATGTTATTTCGACGGTTATCAAGAGGCGCGGGTTCTAATTCCGCTAAGCCCAATTTTTTATTAATTTAAAAATACAAAAAAACACTTAATATTTTATTTAACGCTTGTTACTTAAACATCAAAAAGAATATTCCGACTATGTAAAATATCCAACTTAAGCTTAATAACGTTATTATTTTTCATTAAAATATAAAGGTGAGAAAGTATAGATTCTAATTCAAATGAGTTCAAGTTCGAGGAGAAAAAAATGTACAAAATTGAGCTAAACAAAAAGTTGTTATCATTAAATTAAATACTCGACGCTAAGCTTATCAATTGGTCATTTCGTATACAATATGCAGATAATCTCTGACCTGTTGTATGCCGATGCAGCGTCAAAATAATGAGGATAAACGCCTCCAATATATCCTGCAGTCACTACTATAAATAAATCTAGGAAATAATAATCTAGTACAGTAATAATACATCTAGAATTTCTGGAGTGGGCACACGACTATTCTGGGGTGAGTACGGCTTACTCGACCCTCGCTATGAATATATAACATGATGAGTGCAATAGCTCGCGTATGTGTTATATATATATATAAGACTTCAAGGTAGTTCATTTCAGAAGTTTCTATGACAGCGTAGACATTTATTGTTGTTGTTTTCATTAATTTAATTAATATTCATTTTATAATAATTTTAGGTTTATAAATTTAACCGTAATAAATACACACAGATATGGACATAGGATTCATTTACCACTTAAAGTTAGCTTAGTTCCTTGTTTTATCTCTTTAATTTGAAAACGAAAAACAGAGTGATTGGTCACAAACAAATAATTAAATTAAAACATTAAAAGTTTATTTTCTTAAAATAGAAACATAAATAACCTAATCTACTGTTAAGTATTAAATGTGTAAAAGAATTATATTATATATATCTTATTCATTTTCATTCATACCTTAAATCATTATTTATTATTTTATATTGATTGCAACGTAAACAAGACGATGACAACCAACAATTTAACTAAGAAAACTACAGAATCAAAAAGGCAACTACTATTAATGCCTTCGAGTTTGCCTGCGGTTATGGATTGGATCCCCACTGGAGGAAATTAAATTGTTAATATATTCATTTCTTCGCTGTGGTGTCAACAAGTACTGTCTCCAAAATTTGACTATCACTAGGTTCCCTCTGTGTCCGGGACACAACGTGAAGCTGATTTTATCTTTACTTGAAATTACAAATATATTAATAGATATATCTAATAATATAATCTAATATGATGTCAACAAAGTTCACGCTTGTACTATGATTTGTTTTGAGTTACAAAGATCAATAGGCTAAAGCATCTATTCCTCTATTGGTTTTGCCGTGGAAAATGAGTGAGATCTAGTTCGGAAAAACCTTGGGACTATACTGTATTATATTTAAACTCTCACGTACAGCGCGTAAACGCGACGGCTGTGGCTTCGATTCTCAATCGGGTAAATTAATTATTTAATTTTTTTTATTTATTCTGGTAGCAAGATATTGCGTGTTGAGTGGCGGCAGTTAAAGGCGTAAAAGCTTCTTACAATTATATGTCTAACACCAAAATAATAGATGTCAAACTCTTTAATGATTGGAAATAGTTATAATAATACAATTTTTAAACAAAAACTTATCTACATTTGAAGTCAAAATACACCTAATATTTGAAAGCAATCACTTAGTAGAAGTGACGAAGTGACCTATTTCTTTCTACTTAGTGTCGATTCCACAAATGTTGTGCAAACATTGAAAACTTCGGTGTTTTAAAATTATTTTTTATCTTATTTATAATTGACCAAGAAAATCGGAGGAGCTTATAGTTATTTGTTTAAGAGAACTCAACATTTTTTTGTCTTACTGACTAGGCCAATTTTGATAATACTTTTTCCCTCATCATTGAATAAGCTATATATACCACAGAGGTCACATTTAAATGTAAACATCAAAATTTTTAATAATAATTATAATCATTAAGTGGGGAATGGAGTGTCTTAACACTAGGTTCCCTCTGCCTACCCTGCTGTATGCGGGATACATATCAATAGACAATAAGCGTTCTTGCGATCTTCTCATATAAATATTTCGTCAGCGTAACTCGATATGTACCTGTGCGCAGACCACGATGTGCCTAATCTATAATCTTGCTTGAAATTTAATATATGATGCTCTTAGTATGGATTCGTTCTTAAACAAGCTATGAGTTCTAAGAAACCTTCTAGTTCTTATATAGAAAATTTTTACCAAATCATACGGATCAGAAAGAGTATAGTCTTAGGTAAGCTAATTACGTAATATGCAACATAACTATAGAAATAAAATATTTATTTATTACATCCTAAAATACATAAAAGATTTTCTTGAAAGCTTTAAAAAATTAAGCTCCGTGGATAATAAACCTAGAATATGAATCAGCTACGGTTACTTTAAACATGACAGAGTGGTTATAACTTCCACGCTAATACGAACTAAAGCGTTTAGCAGTTCATCACACGTACATCAGCTTTACGCTGTATCCCGCACACAGCGGGGTAGGCAGAGGGAAAATAGTGTAGAGACACTCCGTTCCCCATTTTCTACCGAAATCCGGAGGCATTACGTGTTGAGTGGCAGAACTCAGCGCCGCGTTTTGCCTCGACACCAGAGCGAAGAAATGAAAATATTAACGTAAATAGATATTTCACTTCTTCGAGTGGGATCGAACCCACAACCGTCGCGTTACAGTCACACTCTTGTGGCGCTGAGTCACGACGGCCTCTGCCAATATAGTACAAATGTACTATATCGGCTATTCTTTGCGTTATTTCAATATAATATTTTTTTATAAATTATATTTATAAAACTATTAATGTTGGTGAAATTTGAATGATTAAAACATACAGATATTACACAAAGACTTTATTTAATAAGTACTGTGTAATTTACCTGTAGCTTCGGTCTACTCTGAGATCTCTTAACTCTGAGATCGATCTTGAGAGCAATCTCAGAATTGAGGTACCTCTGATCGTGCATTCTCGATAAGTGAGCTTAGCTTTTTCCTTAATTCAAATTAGTAGGCCCTGAGATTACCGCTTTCAACCAAACAAACTCGCTTTTATAATATTAGTAAAGATTTTAAGTATTTGACTAAAATGCAAAATATACAGTTGATTAGTATTTTATGTATGGAAGATGTTGTTCTTGTACCACTTTATAAATGTGAAACGATATTTGAGTGTTTTTGAATTAATAAGTAATATAATAGACAATATGAAACATTTCATTAGAGGAAATGAAAAATTATTTTCACTTTCTCGCACTAGAATCGAACGGAAAATTGGTAACGGAATGTCTTAACACTAGGTAAAAAATTTATATGTATAATAAAAATTAAATTTAATGCCAAATATGAAATTATTTGTAATATCTATTTCGGAAAATTACGGCAACAGTGTCGGATTGACAGTAAAATTATATATCACGATAATATTAGATTTTTTTAGGGCTTCCGTAATTAAAAAATATATTATATGTTATTCTCAAATTTATCTTCGTTTAGAGACAATGTGTATCGTTTCATAGAACTAAGCTTAGATATAGAAAAGCCGACTCTAAGTGATGAAATCCTGTGATGGACGGACCTTTGAAAATAAACATTTCGCGACAAATAATATATTTATCTACTAACTTCTAATGTAAGTAAAAATTTTAAAACACCTAAAATTCTTAATACAATATCTGGGACACCTTTTGATACAATATCCGCGTACATTTTGTTTATACAACTGGCGAAACTCATTCGGAACTTACCCTGTACGAAATTCCACGAGATGACACATATCACTAACTTAAGCAACAATGGATTTTTAAATATCATTTTTAATTAAATTTACCTTTTTTTTAAAGTACTATACCAAAAAAAAATCACAAAATTTCACAATTATTAGTATTTATAGTAAAAAAAGTTTTGAGATACATAATAAAACGAGTAGCCGCGGCGGCGTTAAGCTGTGTAGTGATAATGTTCGGGTCAAGTCATACTGATAACATTCTGCGCATGTCATCTGAGTGCGCGACGGTACTCTACTTTAGTTTTGACTCTTTAATTACATGCTTATATACTTAGAAAAATATTATTCGATTATTACAATTGTATCGAGGCCACCGTGGCGCAGTGGGACGGCGTCTGATTTTAGAGGCGATGGTCGTGGGTTGAATTCTATTTTTTGTATTCCCAATAGCTTTAACCTGCGGTAGCTACAGTGCATTGCATTGAAACGAATAATGGGTTTAATATTGACTTCTTCTATAAATGGAATATCCAACACAACTAGTCTAGGCTAGAAATTTGTTTTTAGTTCCACGCTGCATGCTGCACTTAGCAGGATAGACAGAGGCAACCTAATATATTGAGACATTCCGTTCCCATTTTTCACCGAATTGCCCTGACCTCATGGCATTGCGTGTTGAGTCGAGGAACTCAACGCCGCGCTTTGCCTTGTTACCAATGCGAGGAAATGAAAATGTTAAATACTTAATTGCCTTATGTAACAATGGAATCCGCAACCTGGTGCATTTACAGTCACACGCTGTGTCCCTGCGCCTTTTTTAAATTCTTAACGCTGTATCCTGTAATGTATATAAAAAAAATGCTTCTTGATGATATGAAACAGATGGTCATGGATTCGAATTAAACGTCACTTTTGTTCTATCTATTAAGTATTTTCAACTTTTCTATTAAAACGTATGTCTTACACTTCCCGAGGCGCAAGTAAGATCTCTCTCTCTCAAATTTTTAAATATAGTTAATGTTTTAGACAAAATATACTAAATGAAAACAGTAAAACTCTCTTACATATACTTATGTAGACACTAAATAATATTTATATTAAATAATGTTAATATATTTCTTGCAATATAACATACCTTGATCCAATTTATCCACCGCGTTCGGTGGCAAAGGCGACGCCACGACGTACTATCAACTTTTATGTCGTATTTGACATTCCACAATGATGCCAATTCTTGAAGGTTTCATGTTTTTCGCAGTCATTTGGTCACAGACTGTTGTTTCTATTGGTATATAAATGTTATATAGTGCTTATTATGTCTAATAGCAAGTATTATATTATTCTTCCCAGCTGGAGGCTCGAATAAAGAAAATTAAAATATATTCTTGACTTTTCACGTCTCACTCCATAACAATGACGTAATATATTTTTAATATCATACTCTACATATAATAGAACTGTAATTATTCGCTGTCTGTATGTGCAGATATAGGAGAAAGTCTAATATATCGGGGGCATTTGTCAATGTAATAAAATCTAAAACAATAATTTATGAATTTAGTCTGTTCCTTTTTTAAATATTTATGTGTATATCACAAACAAATTGAAATTGTAATTCGACTTTAGAATGAACGAACATATCATAAATCAATTACCAGCGCCTTCAACTTTTTAAAATTAAGAAATGAAAGTATTTAATGGTTCATTTCCTCGAGTGGGATTCGAACCCTGTCGCGTTTGCAGGCACACGTGTGCAACTGGCCTCAAATAAAATAATATTAATGTTTTTACACAAAAATCCAGATATATTTCAGTATAGCAATACTTCGACGACTTTTAATCAAGATTTAAATTTTAAATTGGATGTGTCGCGGTATAACGAGCAAATGGAAGCGACTCTTGTGTTTCATAATTAGCGGAGTTATTGTTTAAGTGTTTATATTTGTGGAATTATCATTTCTATGTAATTCTCATTGGTAAAATTAAATTTGAGGAAGCTCGTGACGCAGGGGACAAGTGTATCACTGAAAACGCGACAGGTTGTGGGTTCTAGAAAATGAAACTATTTATTTAAATTTATATTTTCATTTCTTCGCTCTGGTGTATAGGCAAAGGACGACGTTGAGTTCCGTCAGTCAACACGCAATGATGCACCAGATTTCGGCGGAAAGTGGGGAACGGAGGGTCTTAACACAAGGTTGTCTCTGCCTACCTTGCTGTGTGAGGGATAAACGTGAAACTGATTTTAACTTTTATGTATATTTAAAGTGACTGCATTGATGAAAAAGTGGCTTATGAAAAAATGTCTGTAGTTAAGTAATTAAAATAAATAAATAGCATTTATTTAGTAGCAGTTCAGCGGAATAGACCTCGGGAGGCTCGTGTCAGCACATTTTTCGTGACATTACGTGTTAAATTTACAAAATCCATCTATTAAAATCATCAAAACGATGTATAATGGCTGTATACAGTGTCGCAGGAGTGCTCCAAGGAGATAGGAGTGTCAAAGCAATATTCATATTTAATTTTTACTTACTCCTATTATGCTATAATATCCCGCCGTTCCACGATATCAACTTATGTATAAAAAAATATATTTATAGGTCTGACTCGTATATTATAAATATATACAAAGCCCATCGAATAATGGTTCGCTCTGTCGTTGTTTGTGGGTCACAGCTAAAGACGTGACAAGACATTTTTATGAATACTGAAAGAGCGAACCTTCCGTGTCATCGTTATCTACTCATTCATGTTAATGTCGCTTTGTAAGAGCCGCACTTATAAGCATCAACTCATCAACAGAAATTTAACTCTGTTTTCTACAAATAAACAATAAAAATAAAGTACAAAAAAAATATCTTAAAAAACTATACCTTTTTAAAAGTTATTTGTAGCATTTTTATTAAAATATGTGACTCATGCAGCCAATATGTTAGAACTGTGTTTTCGTGATCATGAATGGGAAAGATTTTTGTAATTATTATAATATAATTTTGAAAAGACAAGCCTGTTGCATAACGACAATGAGGTATGACGGAATAATTAACAGTATAATTATTAATTAACCAGCTTTTACGTTGTACATCATAAAAGAAATCATAAGAGTTGTATATAAGATATGACATAATCGCTCTCAAGTCTGACATCGAAGACATCGATCTTGGGATGCTGTTTTCATTAATAGAGAATTAAAACGGCATCTCAAGATCGATCTAAGACGCGAGAGCAGTTTATAAGTCGTAGAATTACGTCATATCTTATATAATATATAACTCTTTTGATTTCTTTATGATTTGCAAAATGAAGGCTGGTTAATGGCGTTAGTGCCCAAAGTAACTTCAACTGTAGGGAGTCTATAGTCGGTCGTTCAAGTTGCTGAGATTAGCAAGTTCCAACATACTCTATCCCCTTTTAATGTATTTTTTGAATGGTTGTCAATATCAGTTTAAGAAATAAGAACATTTAGGCCTCAAATAAAGTGAAGGTATCGGATAGAACAGACCTCTTGAGAGCTATTTGAATTTAGGCTATAAATTAGTTTTCTACTTATTACAAATATTTTCTAATAGCTTAAAAGTTTTCTAATAAGTAAGCAAGTATGTATATAATTAATATCTAAGATATTAGCCACTCAGTTGTGGATGTTATCTCGCTCTTGACCTACTGCCCCTTCGAGATGTTTTTGCCTACATATTAATATAGTTCAATACATATTATTCAATCTTTGTTAAGAAAGTATTAGAAAAAAATATTTTGAAGTAAGTAACAGGAGTTATAAGGCACTTACGTTCGCCCTGTTTTAATCGGCAGAATATTATTGAAAATTCACAAAAGCAATAGCGGCATATTGTCCACATGTAAATGGTGGTTTGGTTGTAGGTTCAATTCCAATCTACCAAATATTTTCATTTCCTCGGTGTCAGTAACAAGACAAAGATGAGAGCGTTGAGTTCTGATACGCAATGTTTCGAAAATCTACCAAAAAATAGGAAACGAGGTGTCTTAACACTATATTACCTCTGCCTACTCTTTTATATAGGGGATACAGCATGACTTTTTTAGTTGGTTAGGGTGTTGCAACAAACAAATATATATGTTAATAGATTTTTCTACGGGCAATATAAAAAGTTTTGATCAAGCCTTAATAAATAATAAATATTTTATTTCTTTCGGCAGGACACTACCAAAAACTCTACATAAAAGTAGTCAGTAAGTTTAGAAGGAACAAAAAGAAAAGAAATTTTTCACTTATTTTTTATTTTAGCTTAGAATAAATACGTAATTGATTTAATTATTCCTAATTACCAAAATTCATTTTTGTTTTTCTAATATCGAAGACAAGTCTTATATGTATCAATTAGTCTTAATATAAAGTTATACTTAAAAAAATATATAAAAATAACTATCACATATAAAAGTCGTACTTTATTAACTCTCCAACTGCAGCTATCGTGGTACTACAAACTCTAATCGATTATTTATTTAATAAATTGAATTGCTTTAATGTCCAAATATGTTTACAGTACACTAATAGTGACATTTCTTTAAGCTACATTATTGTAATATAGTTTTGATAAGGATTATTGTTTTGGTAATTTATAATACAACGTATATTGATATTAATTAAGAGTGAATATTATTTATTAATATTTATTTCTACGCTATGAGACCAATACAGAAGCCTGGCATTGAGTTCCGCCACTCAACACGCCATGCCTTGAAAAATTCGGCGGAAAGTGTGGACAGGTGTATCTTAACACTAGTTCCCTCTGCCTACTCTGCTATTTGCGGGATACTATCATATGTAAAACAGATTGATTTTTTAATATTAATATTATTTATCTGCGCTTTGTTAAATTATCAAAATTCTTAAGGCTAATTGATACATTAATTTCAAAAAAATGTTAAAAAAAGCCTATGTTACTCATCCATTATTTATCAATATTCGAATGAGCAATTTAGGTTCAGAAATATAAAAAAAGTTTTGTTTTTTGTTTATCCAATACAAATAAAATTATAAAATTAATATCTAAATAATATATCTGTTATAACAAAAATATTAATTATCATTGGTCGTAAGGTCATAAATAAAACAACACAAACCCTCATGAATGTTAATTCATATTTAATAAATAAATACATTTTCATGTTTTTTTAAATAAAACTAATGTAAGTGACTTAGTTGTAGCAACTCTCAACAACATTATAATACAAAGTACAGGGATACGCTTAACGCGTTTATTGCTTATTCTATAACAATTATAACTAAAAGATATATATTAGACAAACTCTAAAATATACATATAAGTTAGTATGGTTTATGTTACAGAAAATTAGCATCGATATGTCCAATGAGCTGTCGAAAGTATATAACTCAGTGATATTTCATAGATAACGTATATTTTTAGTTAAAAGTTATGTCAAATTTGACAGCTCAATGACAATTCAAAAATATGAAATGACAATTAAATGAAAAAAGACAAAATCTAAAAAAAAATATACATTTTTAGCACAACACACGCGTCTCTTGGAACGTGAACACAATCAAAATACATCTTTGGCGTCAAGCGAAATTTACAAAAGCAGAACGAAGGCCACTCCACACTGAATTTTGGTATTTAAATTTCAAATTTACATTTTTACCCAAAACGATTTTTTTAAAACAAAAGAAATACCTTTTATAGAAAATAAAATTAAACAATATTCTGAAAATTTGAAAATAACAAAAAAATTAATATCGAGACATTACGCTCGCTTGAAATATATTAAAAACTTTTCCAATCAAATTACAGTAAGGTTCAAAATCCAACGATAAAACGGCTGATCAATTCCTTTATTAATCTAAATTTAGAATTAGCACAAACATGGATTTTTAAAATAGGATTTAGTCCACCATAAGTATTTCCATTCCATTAAATATTTCTGTATCAAATAAAATATTTTGAAATCGAACTAAATTGTTATTTTCTCATCTTAATATAATTTCATAAAATACACTTATGATAGACCAAATCTCTTACCATACAAAGTTGAAATCAAAAGCTTATATAATATACGATAAATGGAGATTCAACAGCACAATAAATTTTTATTGGACAGATTATTTATTTATATATGAATTTGTACGTAACGTATACGTATTTGTACATTTTATATGCACATTTAAAAATACATGTAACAAAAATCGAATTCAAAAAGAATATATCAATATGATAGGTTTTACTATTAAATTTACGTGAATAAGGTAAACAAATGATATTAGTATAATCCCACGCCAAATTACGTAAATTTACTTATATTTCACCAGTACCATTTAGTACCACTCACCACCGACCCAAGTCCAAGTCAACAATTATTTATCTATCTATCCTTGTATCAAATAGTAGAAACAACGATCCTACGTTCAATATAAAGTCAACATTATTAACTAGTCAAAGAAAGAACTTCAAAAGTGAGAATACAATACATATTGTACTTGGTCTCTTTCAGACCGATGCGATTAAGTACGATTATTTACTAGAAGTCGATAATTATTATCGATTAACGGTGATCTATTTCAAACTAAAAAATCGTGATCGTATAATTTTTTATTGAATAGACAACGTATTGTATTCTAAGTTATAATAGTAGTGTTAGTAGTCACAATTTGAAACAAATTTTCAGACTTCCAAGTTAAATTTAAAGGATTTTCTTTAATTTTATAGCGAATCATTGCATATTTAGCTCATAATGATATATGTATATCGTATTACAATACAGACGATGGGGCAGCGCTACACTAAATAAAAAACTTAGAATAACGGAATTTAAGGAAACAATTTATAACAAGTCAAAGCTAAAATCAATACTTTACCTACAATCTTTTAAATTTTTGAGTAGGACTTGAACCTGAAACGACTACAATAACAACCAAAATATCTAATTACTTGTCTTTACTTGAAATAAGTACAGATTTCATATAAACACAAAAAATAGATGACCCTCAAAAATTATAAATAATATTGCCCCGAAATTGAATGATACCTTAAATGAAATTCGATTTATTCAAAATTAATTTTAGCTTTATATATTTATATATGATTCTTATATTAAGTGTATATAATATTAGATATAACGGTAAAGTTGCCATTTTAACAAATGACATAGTCTTTAATAGTCTGGTAACATTGTAGGGTTAAGAAAGATAAAAAATGTCGTCTCAGTCAACAATTAAACATGAAAGCAAAATTTGTATTTGTTTGTAAATAAGTATAATATAAATTTCATAGTAACAGTTAAAATTTGGTATTTGAAAAATCAGTTCATAGAAAACCTTTTTTTATATCTAAAAACTGTAAAAAATGCGTGGCAAGTCGAAAGTAAATATTGACATTTTAATGTCAAATATAATACGATATATGTTATATAAAAGATATATAAAGTAATTGTAGGACATAGCTTATATTTTTTAATGGACAAGAATTTTTCAAGTAGGTACAGGATTGAATGACCTACCTTTTGTAGAACAAATTCCGATTTTTTTAGCAACAACACAATTTTTATTTTTTATTTTATTATTATTTTTTATTTTTATTTTAAGATTTTAAATGATTGTAAAATTGTGACGATTTTGTTCTACAAAAAGTATGTATATGGACAGGAACTCAATTGAGCTCGAAGAATGTTAGCATTTCTAAGAAATAACAGAATTTGTACGGCATTGCCGACAAAAGGCTTAAGTGAATGTACTCGTATATCTATAATGTCAACAATTTTCGAATAGATTTGTAAATAACACTGCGACTATGATAAAAAATGTTTTGTGCTCAAAAGTAATATTCAAAAATACGGTGACGTTATACAATTTTCTATTGTATCTATTCAGAACGTATGTACAATTATCTCTAAAAAACGATAAAACTCTTCGATTTAATAATTATTATTAATGTGTAATTTTTTTTAATAAAGTAATCTTTAATTTTAATACTTGTTGTTGGTAACGTGCAAGGATACTACTGTAATATTCCGAATGTAATTAATTCCAAAAAAGTTTACTAAATAATTCCGCCACAATTTGAAAGATAACCGCATAATTCAGAGTTTGGCAAATTTTAATTCCAACTTTCAATTAAATATTAAGAACTGATGATTTGTTTGTGTGATAGTAATAATCAACAATTAATCGTTTGTTAATTGTTGTGACCAATTAGTAATTAATTAATTTATCGGTAATTGTGATTTCCGCAACTATCAAAAATTGTTAATATTTAATTGTTAATTGCATTTAAAATTTTCTATTCTACTGTACCGGTTGCGTAACCCTGTAACAAACCTTATTTTCCATTATCTAGTACTAAACGTATTTCGAGTAAATCCCCAAAACTCTGGCCCCATTGTATCGAACCTGCGACTTCGTTGTATTCACCAAATTTTACGAATAAATTCGTAATTAGTCAAAATTGTTGTTGTTTAGTGTCATAATAATGCACGACTAGTTAAAGTCCGCGACTTTGTTTTATATGCCGAGTGTAATAACGCATCGTATAATGATATATCAAACTACCCTCCCTTATACCCTGATCAAGATCAGATTAAGTCTAACTATTAAAATTCACCAAAATCTTTAATTTCAATGAAAAAAGCGGCTTCACGCTTTATCCCACAAAAAATAGGGTAGGCAGAGTGAATTTAGTGTTAAGACACTCCGTTTCCCATTTGTTAGACAGCATGTTAAGAGGAGAATTTCCCGTTTACAGACAGAACTAATTTAATTTCAATACATTTCCTATTAACTAAAATTAAATTAACGATATTTGTTAATTATCATCGTAGTTAAAAGATCCTTTGTTTTCCGAACAAAGATTTGTAACTATAAGGATGGCACTTGAGAACCAAAACTAGCTTATATTGAAACTCTATATAATGAAATAGTAACAATAATGAGAAACTGTAGATAATAAAACCTATAGTTAGAAGGAGATAGAAGATAATTATCTGTTTCTCTCTAAATAAATATTTATTATTTTGCTTACAAATAAAGGATATTTAAGCAGATTTAAGTCACCATTTTGGAGAAGAAACGTAAAAGTTAATCTTCAAAGGAAAGTTTTGAAGTATGGAAGAAAATAGATTTTCTTAGATTTCGATACTTTAGACTTCTGTGCTTTTGCCGACTCCCGCCTTCGTATCAGGAACACCTGAAGCGCTCAATTTTCTTTGACGACCGGGGAAGATACCTCCGAAGAGACGACCTGTAAAAAATATTACGATATTGTAATACGCAAATCGGTTAGCCCCATTTGCGTGAACATCACACAAGACGCCGAAAATGTTAAATAATATTTAAAAAAATGTTGTTATATATATACAATTGAATATATTATCTGTCAATTAAATTGTGGTCTGCAAAATACATTAATTACGTCTTTAGCTGATAAATTATACCCCATATACTTCTCATTAAACTGTACATATTTCCCATTTCCCCCACGCACATTTCCCACTACCCCTTCCATGTTTCCCCCTTCCCCAGTCCTCACCTGGCGAACGCTGGTCCGGGGGGTGTCGTGGCGAGGTGGCATGCAGCGCGGTGCGGCTTCCCTGCTGGAAGGACACCGACATGCCGCTGTCTAATGAACCCACTGACCCGCGACGTTGTAAGCGCTCAGCTGCCAGAGCCACTGTTTGAATGATAAATTATATTAGTTCATATATAAGATTACATACAGATGCTTTCCTACTCTGAGATGATCGCCTTTAAGCCTTTTATTTCAAATGGTTATCTTGAAACTATATATAGTAAGAAATAGAAAAACGATTTATATTTGTGTTTTGATCCGTTGTTATTTTTGATTTTTCATGGCGATAAAATTATAAATAGGTTCTATGTGACAAAAATATATTAATATATTGGGATATCCCCTTAAATTAATTTTCCTTTAAATTGCTAATGTACTAGTCGAAATTAACATTTGATTTCGTCTGCCGACTCTTCTATACGAAGAATGCAGCGTGACACAATTATTTAAAACAAACTTCACTTACCAGGATCATTGATATCAACCAGGGAGTTGCTTAACACGTTTCGTTTAATAATATTAGTAGGTGGTGGATTCTGTGATAAGCGAGATGGTGCCGCTGGGGCCGGACAAGATGGCGGCGGTGGTACTACCACGCTAGAAAAAATATATAGATATTATGTATACCAAATTGTAATACGATAATTACTGAGATTACCGAATTATTGTTGTTTGTTTAGATTTTTGTTTTTATTTTTGACCGCTCCAACAATACACTAGTAAAATATCTATTTCTAAAAAAAATATTCTCATTCTGAATGAGAAAAAAAGATAGAAATGACAACAAATTTTAAATATTTACAAAGTATCAACCTACCCATGAACATGTACATGGTCCATACACTGCTGGTGATCGATCTCTACATCCGCTACGCCACTGTCACGATTCTCCATCACTGGAACATGGGAATGTTTTAAGTCAGTACCTTCATTCATTCATTCGTTATAACAAAATAATTCATTAAAATGTTACGGCCGAGTGTTTGTTGTATTGTACAAGTTTATTATTTATGTATTTATATTATCGTATGGTACATCACGCTGTATCCCGCACACAGCCTACCGGCAATGGGAACCTCGGTGTTAAGACACTCCGTTCCCCACTTTCTGCCGAATTCTGGAGGCATTGCGTGTTGAGTGGTAGAATTCAACGCCACGCTTTGCCTCGATACTAGAGCGAAGAAAATGGAAATATAAACGTAAATAAATATTTCGCTACCTCGAGTGGGAATCGAACCCACAACCATCGCGTTACAATCACACCCTTGTGACACTGCGCCACGACGGCCTCAATACATAATATTTTCTAAGTTCCCAAGGTAACTCTGAACGCAGGTACAGTAGGTTGTATCAAAATGATCAACGTGATGTAATATAGCCTCCATACATGAATTAACTATCCAATACAATAAACTCAATATTTATTATATAAACGTGTATAGCGGTGTATCCAGTAATCAACTAACCGTTCCTCCCGGAGTTCCCAGTACTACGTTTGCCTCTATTCAATTCGGCTTCAATCCTCATCGCCTCCATTTCATCCATCTCAGCGACACTTTCTCGTAAATCTTCCGCAAACTTGCACCGGTCGTGCTCGTTGCGAGCATTGAATGTGGCCAAACGACGGCCGTCCACGCGACGCGAGAGTCGGATACCGAATGGGTAATCTGGAATGAAAATACATGAATCATTACAGGGCAGCTGATGTGTCGGGGCTGCTTAGAAATTAGCTTATTAACTTATTAACTTTTTAGCTTATTAACTTTTGCACATTGTACACTCGGCAAAAAAATAATTCATAATAAGAACAATCCTAAATCTGCCAAATCTGCGCAACCATCTCCAGCTAATTTGAAAGCGGCTACGACTATCGGACTGTATTGTGTAAAACTGTCACTGATGAGGAAAGAATTGGCTGGCATGGCGCGGTGGCACCGAGTGTGACTGGCGATTATTTTGATTTCCCCACTCTGGTATGAATCACAAGCATAGCGTTGAGTTCCACACAATATCTCTAGTCTGCGAAAACAGTAAACGGAGTGTCTTAACATTAGGTTCCCTCTGCCTACTCTAATATATGTGTGCATACAACGGAAAGCTAAAAAATATATAGATTTATAGATTGAGTAACATTTACTCAGTATTCTGTGATATAATTAAATATGTACTACCAACTATTTTCTATAATAATTAAAGTTACAACAAATAAAAATATAATAACTTTTGTACGTTACAATCTAGAAACCTGTTTAATCTGTTTAAAGTTGTAAAACAAAACATCAGAAACAAAAGCAGAATAATATTCAAATAAAACTCACGCGGCACAGAAAAAAGGTTGACGAGCATTCCGCAAAGCGGGAACGACTGTCTGAACGTATATGTTACTGACGACTTCTTCTTACTGAATATCTTGGTAATAACCAACAGATCGTTGAACAGGAACACCTGTGAAAACATGTAACCTTACTCATAGTATAAATAGATGTTTTTCTCACTTTCACCCAAAAACTACCAAATGGATTTAGAATTGAAATTTTAAAGTGGAATAGCTTTTTTATTAGGTTAACATCTACACATATGTACAGATTTTGAACAATTTGGCAATAACAATTAAGGTTTAGGCCGTTAGTATATATTAAAAGAAAATAACAAAAATACCTCTCTCTGATGTACACCGGGTCGTTCTTTCTTGTGTATATCCGGTATTTCATAGAGGCGGCAGTAGCAGACGAGGCGTCGGTGGGGAAGCGCCAAGTGAGGCTTCTTACCTACTATTGTCGCTTGGACTTTCATTACCTGGGGGAAAATATTCATGTATTAATATTCTAAATTAATATAAGAATAAAAAAACAAACCCGGGTAAGATGGTCTCGAATCTATAAACGCTGGCCAACCGTTTCGTTTATGTTACCAAGCATATCCCAGGCAATTAAATATAACACAAACGTTACGTCCACTTAAAACTAAATAAAACCAACAAACCTGTGTAACATGATCACTCCCGGGTCTAAACTCACTGGCCTTCACCCTGTCGTATATCCCGGCGAGCATATCCCGGTCAATATCCCCGCAGTCGTCTATGCCACGAAGGTTGCGTACAAAGTCGTCTAACGACATACGCGCTTCTGGCTTTAAGTTCGGCGTGTGTAAGTCCGTATTTAGCATTATTATTGCGAATGCTAATACGAATATCTGGAAAGATATATATTTTTTTATTGTAAATTATTTTTTAATATTTTGATTAACTATTTCAAGGGAATCCAACGACAACGAAGATGTTCAACATAGAAGGATTGATTTTTTTTGTTAAATCTCTTTTTGATTCATGATGATGAACAATAAAGTTTATTTTTAAAAGTAACCTTCTGGCTACCTAACCCTCGTGGACCGTACATAACAATTATATGAAGAGCATGCCTTCGATATTAATTAATATATCAATAAAAATGTAAATCTCACCGTATCCTGAGTACGCAACCTTTGCACAAAGTCTGGGTTGCACACACAGTATCGCCTCGCGAAGGCTTCGACTAGCCTTTCTATTTTCTGCGCTTCACCCGGCAACCGGAAATGAGCCTGGTACCTGCGGAGTGCCACATCCACCGCCATGCCGGACAGGTCGAGCTCGTTTACGAAACATCTGAAAGGAGTGGTTATTTGTTGTTAATTGCAATCATTGTGATGAAAATAGTACTAAAACGATATGCTTACCGTTATAATAAACGTATAGCATCAGGTTGTTATATTTTGAACGCTATATATTTTCGCGTATACATATTAGAGTCTAACAGCAACTGTAACTGTATTGGAGGTTCGATTCCCACCCGGAAGAATGAATTACTTTCATTTACACCGACAGGTAACAAGTGCCGCGCAGAATTCTGCCTCACAACACGCAATTCATTAAGAATTCGGCAGAAAGTGGAAAACGTAGTGTACCTTAAGTTCGCTCTGCCTACCCTGCTATAAGGGAAACAGCTGCGAAGTGAAGCTGAATAAAAATAACACTCACTCTAACACAGCCATATTGAACTGACTCTGCAAATTTCCCAAATATTCTCCAATCATTTGCTTGCTAAGTCCCTTTCTCGTAATCAGAAAGCGTGCCACACCTCGTGGTGAATTTTCTAGAAAACCTCGAGAAATTAGATAAGCGATGCCTCGTTCTGGCTTCTTGTTGAACAGATTTAAGCCCACACGGTATTGACGTTTCCGGACTGTTTCTGACACCTGAAAATAAAATAATATTATACATTTATAGCGATAGCGATGTCACAAACTTGGAAAGAAAAACAAAACATTTAAGTATTATAATTTTCGTCAAATTCAGTATATAATTAGGTATACAGGAGAATTTTCCACCCAGTTTTTGTAATATTACTTGTTAAATGGCAAAACGATTTAATGAAAACAATTCATTCTTCAGAGTTGGATTTGAATCCAGAACTGCCTCATTTACAGTTATACGCTGTATCAATATGCATATACACATACACAATCACATCAAACTATTAACACCTTTTTTATTTTCATCGAGAGTTAAAAATAACTAAATAAAAAAAAATGTAAAAATACTAACTTTCAACGGTTGTTGCACATGCTGATGATCCAATTGCGGCCGACAACAGGTAGTGGGGGGAGGAGCTTCGTAGTAGGGGGGAGCCTCTTGCCTCTTCCATACTGCATACCGTTCCCCTTCGTATAACGTCCCAGATGCCGTGCGAGCGTGTTGCTGGAATTGCTCTTGGATATGGATGTGAGGTTCCTACGGGAAAATATTGGGAGGTTTGAGTATTTTATGTTATATATATTACGTTAGTATAATTACATATATTTTTATATGTATATATTATGTATATATTTCTGTATATTATCCTTCATATAAAAAAAGTAGAGGATATCAAGACGCAAGGCTCAAGCGAGTAAGCGTGTAGTTTCTATTCCCAATCTAAGGATTTAAATATTATATAGTTAGCGAACAGGTGTAAAAGAGTGTAAGATGTAGATGAAAAATTATATAAGCAATGGCATTTTGTCAATCGGGGACCGTTGCTTGAAGGCAACGGCCCTTATCGGCAGGAAACTCGTGTGAATAATTGTTATTGGGTGACACGTGTCACTTATTACAATTACATGGAATCTATTTCCGGATAGTTTAGAAATATGTAGACAATATGTGTTTTTAACTTGTTTTTTTTTAATCTGCAAAATTTAAGATTATCGGTTCATATTCCAATCTTGAAAACGTAGATTTTTGAAAATAATTTTGATTTTCTTATATATACTACTTATGACATTTTTTTCACTTACATAATTCTTAATACTAAATACTGGTCTTTCTTTGGAAATAAAACAAAAAATCATACTCACCGGTGCCCTCGGCTGGTAAGGTTGATGATAATGATGTCTGTGCTCTTGCGAGGAGGACGACGATGACGATTGAACTGAGGACATCGACCCTCCCCGCACTACTGCACCCCCGCACTCCGCGCGACGCAGAGAAACTGGGCTTTCCGCACTAGAATAAACATATTGAGATTTGTAAATTTTGTTTACATGCTTCTTATAAGCTTCCTACAAATTTAATCCAATTTCTTTTTTTCTTTCTACAAATTCAATTCATTTTGCTTTTGTGCCGATGAACACGCAATGGATCGAAAAGTATCTTAACACTTACTTCCCTATGCCTAATGGGGGATAAAGGCTTAAAAAATCACAAAAAATTAAAGGCAATCTTAAAATAAGACTACGCTAACTTGTCCAATACATACTTAAGAGTAATACTGCTCGTTCGTTTTGGTACTTCCGGCGGTAGTCGCCTCGCGTTGGCCGCCTGTATCGCCGCCAGCTGTTGTTGCTGACGCGCGGTCGGTGATGACAATGGTTTACCGCCTGATGATAGCAGGTTACCGTATATTGGACCTGTTGAATGTTAAGTATAAGTATAAATTGTCATATTAAATTAAAATACATCCAAAATACTTAAAAGTTATTTCATAAAATAATTATTATATTATTAATTATTATATATTGAAAAAATAAACATTTAATATTATGATTTATTCGTGATCATAATGCTTCTTTTTGTTTTTAAAATTATTTGAAAAATATATTTATAATTTAATATTATAAAGGAATTATAATTTAAAATTTTAAAGGAAGTTATAATTTTTATTTAATTTTTAACCTGAGTCAATACTACCTACCCAGATATAAAATTCTTACAAAAACCAAAAATCGCTGTTATTTCAAAATTACAAAATTTCACATTCTTTCTAGTGTATTTAAAACATGAAAATGAATAACATATGTTATTCATTTTAGAATATTATTTTTATCATCATATTATTTTTCTAGAAGGATACTAGAACTAGACTGGAATAATACCTGAATTGTTTAACAATTGGTGGTTGTGCAGAGATTCATTGTGGGAGGAAGATGTCGATATGTTAGTGACCGATCCACTAACGGAGCAACTGCACATCTGAAAAAAAAATCATATAATTTTTAATTATAAAAGAAAAATAAATCAGCTTTACACTATCCTGTACACAGAGTAGGTAAAGGGAACCTAGTGTTTATACAATATGTTCCCCACTTTCCGCCAAATTCTCGAGCTATAGCTCGCTTTGTCCCGACACCAGAGAGAGAGAGAGATTTAAAAATATAAATTTAAATAAATATTTAAATTTCTTTCATGGGGTCGAACCTACAACTTCCTGTAAGTCCTCCTGACTGTCCTCTTCGATTGTAAAAAAAAATATTTTTTAATAAACTGTTAGCTAATAATAAATATTAGATTTATTTTGTGGTAGCAATACAGTAAAAAATAACAAGAAACGTAAAAGACGGTTCGTGACTACGATTGCTCCGGTACTCCAACAGAATTTCATGACTAAATAGGTGTTCAATAAATAGATAAATTTGATTTCACTACCTTTTAATTATCTTTTTAACCGACTTCCGTAAGCGATTAAGAAACTCTGCTTCCCGTTTGAATTCGCTTTATTGTGTTAATTATACTTTTCTTTTTTTTTTTTTGATAGCTTCAAGCGGTTATCCTTACGGAGTTGCTAGAGAGAACGGAGCGCCAAACACTACAGCATACTTCTTTGGCCTCTGCCACGTGCCCTTCCGAAAGTCAACCGAGGTTACCTTTACCTTACCGCTCTTTTTGAGTAGGATTCATGAGCGTAAATATCCAAATGAGAAAAAATATTCTATCACATGGAAAAACGTTAAAGTAAATATACAATATTTATACCAATAGTAGATATATATTTACCAAATGATAACTATGCAAAGTTCCCTATATTCGAAATATTTTAGTTTCATATTATCATCGACGTAATGAGATAAGCGAATTATTTTATCAAAGTCAATAACCCACTTAAGATATATTTTTAGACAAGGTATTTGATGACATAAAAAAATTCTTCACACAACGAAATCAGACTGAACAAATCCGGCCACCGCACAATCGGATAATCTCCGTTAATATTTAATCTAAATTAAATCAATAAGCAACATTGTATATAAGCGTATCTACTAGTATCATAAGTCACAGTCACAGCGTACAAGATATTTATGATTACAATACATGCTTGCGTGACTTTTGTTGATCTTCAGCTTATTTTATATAGAATCTGTCATGCGGAGAATATAATGACAATAGTAAATAAAATTAGTTGAGAATCTAGAAAATATATTTTCACAACTAAATTTAAAAGGTTTTTAACAACAACAAACTCAATTATTCAAATTTCACCTATGGTGTTATTACTTTACGGAAACAATGTCGAAGTAAGCACGTTACACACGAAAAATGTAATCAAATACAGATATGATTATTTAATTGATATATTTTATAAACAAAACAGAAAATTGTGAAAACAGTATTTTTTCTTTCACTACAGTCATTCATTACAGTGAAAATGAATAGAATATTAACTTAACTATAACATACAAAAATATAACAGTTTTATTTTGTAATATATAGGTTAACAACTAAAATTTAAAAAAAAAACAAACTTTATACTTCTCCGTGGCGCTTCTCCACATTCTAATTTTAGTCACTTTATTGATTAGAACAAAATTCGCATTTTTTCGTACTTTTCTTATAATTTTTTTCGTCTTGTAGTTCATTTTGAATACACTTGTTACTATACACGTTATTATTCGTTAATGTCACAGGAATCACTGATAAAAACTATTACACAGCGCCAGATTGATCTTACTTTAATTACGTTATAATATCTTAGCGTTATCGTTTTTATTTCTATAGAGAAAAGATATTTTTTTGCGTAACATATTTAAAGCAAGTTAGTTATTGTATAAAAATTGACGTATGTGATAATTAATCGCGCAAATATTTGGTTGTGTTCTTAAAGAATGTATAAGCGGCGACATAGAATAGTTTACCGTAACAAGCTGAAACGCGTTAGATTTTATCTTTCAGGATATAATGAGGAAGAAAGGAAGGTAAATGTACAGAGTAATGTACTTCATATTTTAATATGTTTTGTCTACATCTATATAAAGCATATACCAAGAATATACTAACAAATATCTATTTTACTGCATCAAATAAAAAAGTAAATTGAATAAAACAATTAACTTCTTTTTTTTAACAAAAAATAATAAAATTTTCATAGTGAAAACGGATAATGTTAACACTCCGCCCACCCTGCTGTATATAACTAAAACACCTAAGAAAATAAACAAATATATATAAAGTTATTTTACCCCACTATCCGCATCTCCCCTATGATGAGGTATTTCAGAGGTGATCATGTGTATCTGATGGGCAGATTGCTGGACTCTTGCCACCATCGCTTCGACTTCATTTTGGGGGTCACACGCCATGTGGTTGCTGGTAATTGGAAAAAATTTTACATATTGATTTACTAATATTATCGAGATAAAACGAAAATATTAAATATTTCATTTTCTCAACTGCCTCTACGAAAAAATATATGATAAATATTTATTTATATGAAACAAAACCTATAAGAGTACTTCATCACATACCTCATATCCATATCGTGTCTCTCTCTAAGTGACATAGATCGCATAGGTCTTGTTAATGCAAGCGACTTCTCTTGTCCAGCTGGGCTCTTCTGTAGTAGAGAGTTTGCATATATATCGTTGCCTGAAACAAATTTATTAGATAAATTAAGATGGATTTTAAAGAAGATGAATTTATAGAAAAATTGAGAATTTAGAGAAAATTTCATTTCATTTTTTTTCTAAAAATATAATATCATAATATTTTTATGCGCAACATGAAGTAGGGGGTCAAATTGTTGAACAAACTGTGTTGTTAATCTGCGAACATAATTACAAAATAAAGTTTGGTCCTTCGAGCCAAATACTCAATTAAACAATTTGCTTCATTGTATAATGTTACAAGTATATTACATACATTAGATAATATAAATATTAACCTAAATAAACCCAACGATACTTGGCATTTAACAATTAAGATTTACTCAATGAACTCAAGTTAGCTTAATTATAACAAAACATATTAGATTACTGTATTAAAGCGTGACTTTATGACAATCGTATAGAAATTTAAAATTCAGTTTTAGCACATAAGAAATCAAAACTGAGAAAAGATTTTTAAATTCCACTGTCATAGATACCTATATATTTTACTAGGAAATTGATTCCTTTAACAAAGTCAATAGGTTAACCTAATTGGTTGTACATTTAAGCTTATATAGGTCATGTATGTGATAGAGATATACTTTAAAATTTGGCAATTTCGACAACCTGCAATGAAGCTTTCACCCTCGATCCTCTGCCAAAAAATATATACCACTTTGGCAAACACGTAAGTCATTCGTTATAGAAATACCTACCAATTTTTTTAAGTTTTTAAAGATTTTTCGAAAAGAATACATTTCCGCATTTCTGTTTTTATTTTATGTTTGAGCTAAATGCAAATACGCTTATCAAACGTATCTAACATATCTGCATCGTTTGACATCCACTCAGTTGATATCTGATATTGGAAATGACGTAAAATTATCTACTACATCGAGTTTTTACGATTATTTCAGAGGATAAAATGTATTTCAGTTTCTCATGAACCCCCTTTTGGTTGGGCCTAGACACGTACATAAAACTAATAATTTTAATATAATTATCATTAATATCTGTGGCCAACATACGACTGCTTACCATTAACAAGTAAATGGTCACCATCTTGTAACCTCCTCGCGTTAGAATCAGCTGCTTTCGCCATAGCTGTGATAGCGCTGAACTTCTTCAATAGCTGTCTTCGTCGGAAAGCTCTTTGTATGGTGACGGCAGCCCGCCTCGCCCTTAGACCACCGTATCGCCTTTCTAGTATCTCTACTTGCTTGTCAAGGAGATCTTGGGACATTTCATAACGACTGGAAAGCAAAGTTTCTAGTTAGTTTGAAATTAATATTATTTTTATGGTTGAAAAAAGCTCTTCAAAAATTATGTTGTATTACTTATCAATACACTAAAGATGAAAGTGGCTAAACGGATTTGGTCAATAATAAGGAAATAAATATGTAATTGTTGAACAGAACCTTTAGCGTTTTATTGTCTTTTATTTTTTCTTTATACATGAAATTTGGTATGTACATACATTTAAAGAGCTCTTTATCGATTTAATATGAGGCAGTTTTATGAAGAAATGGCTTAGTTTTGTTTGATGCTATGAATATTTACATGATTTAACTTTTAAAAAATTGTATTTTAGAAATTAATGGCCTTAGAAAAATGAAAATAATACAAGATTAGTTAGTGTTATTGGAACTATTGGATTATCTAATTCACATTTACATTATCAACGGAAGATAACAGTAGCGACAAGATAATAAATTATTTAAATCGACTAATACCTTGGAAGAAGCGAATTCGATTAAAATATTAAAATTCCTTAATAAGACCGTATTGTTTATCATGCAAGTGTTAAGTATGCAATGGTGTATCTGAATTTTAAAGATATCAAGTTATTCATAATAGGTCATAGAAGGTAAAGCGTAAAGGTTTATTAATGTTTTTTTCTAACATGCCGCAGATTTTTACATTTTTACAAATAATCACAGGAAATTTGGAAATTCTTCTTATGTAAGAGCTTGATCATGCTTCATGAATTTAAGATTAGATGGTCTAAGATGTAGGAAGATTCAAAGGTAGATATCGTGAGGTGTGGTCAGTGTCCTAAATAGCAAGCTCGTTGATAGTACAAGTGAATTCATTCGAGTTATTGCAGGAGGTTCAGGTTTGGTTAACATATCGCATTCCTGAGGACATACCCTCGGGTCAGTTTGCCACGTTTTTGTGATAAACTTGGATCTTTTTGTGTTATTCCTGTTGTGCCAATGATTCCAACATCTGTGCCCCGCCTATGAAAGCCAAAACAACCAAAAGCTATATATACACAGATCCTTGTCAATTGTAAATTCAATCCTCAAACAATTTCTACCAGGTGAGCAATAAATAAAAGTCTCGCTAATAATACATATATAATTATTATTTTGCACTTGCAAGAAACTCCATATTGAACGCACATGATCTAAAAGAATTTAAAAATATATTTGTACAATAGGCAAAGTATAAATAATGATTTTATCTATATGACATAATTATTAGTTCCTACTCTATATACAAAGATAGACATTAGACTTTTTATGTCATATTTATATTCAATTTTAGTAAATAATGTATACATATAACATGTCAAAATCTCCAAGTAAAAAAGAAAGTCCCAGTGAAAGCAGGATAAATAACTACAGTATTCCAAAAGAGCTCCGCCATAAATCCAAAGATTTTATACTCCACGCCTATCTCAAGAGACATACATGAAACGTTCCTCTACATACTCGTACATAAGACATAATATTTAATTATATCTAGGAGCTTTAAAGGCCAGGGCTCTATGAGTCATTGCCCTTTTTTAAGTTAAATATACATTTGAGTATGTCCTTCTCGGAAATAATATTTTTTAAAAAACCTTCTTCAGGTGTAATGCCTCACACAGTAGGGTACGCAGAGGGGACCTAGTGTTAAGACACTCCATTCCCTACACTCTGCCGAATTCAGGAGGTATTGCGTGTTGGGTGTCGGAAACGCCGCTCTTTGCCTCGAAACCAGAACGAAGAATTTAAAGTATAAATAAATATTTCATTACCTCTAGTGGGGATCGAGCCGTCGTATTACAGTCGTATTACATCATAACATCAAGTAAATTAAACTAAACTACTTTTTAGAGATTTATGTAATTAATATGTATGTAACATACACATATATAAGAACAAGCGTCAATGCCCTCAACCCTTTCCATTTGTTTATCCATCACCATACTTCTTCTAGAGCACACTCGACCTTTTACAATTTCTGTTTATTTCGTATACAGTACCTGTTTGTATGAACGGCTAGGCCGAAGCCCTCTGGCGGGGCAGCAATGTACAACGGCGGGGCTGGTTCCGCTGCGCCCGCGCACAGTCCGGCGCCCGTCGACGCGTTTGACGCCGACGAGCATGACGAGTTGGAATGATTTAGAGCTGGAAAAGGAAAAGTTTGATATACGGCTTGTATATGTAATATCTGCTATTAATTATTACATATACGGTATGGTAATACTTATAAGGGTTTACGTAAATTACCATTACTGTTATAAGTCTTATATAAGATGTGGTTAAATATTTAGAGTTTTTTATATTTGCAACCCATTTATTGCATTAGCACGTTAGATGCGGGAAACAGAGAGGTAAAAAGACACTGCTAATTCGAATCATAGGAGAATTGGAATGGAATACTAAATACACACGGGGTTAAAAATATTGCGATTTAATACAAAAATATATTTTAATGATAAATAATATAATTCATGAGAAAAATTTCATTTGTGATTTCAAAAATATCATATATCACGCTTTTCAAACAGGTTATCCATTATTATAAATTGGTCAGATGTAAGTTTACAAATATTTATGTTACGATTATTATGCTCTACTGTCAATATTATAGGTAGAGCAAAAAGGGAATTTAACCCAGAAATTAATAATTTCTGGGTTAAGATGGAAATGTCTAATGTAGAATAGACTTAAGTAGTTTTGGGAACGAACTTAAGCTCTATCTTTTATTTCCCATTTTTTGTTATGTTATGTCGGAAGACGGAAGATTTCACGAATTCAAGGGATTTACTACGGTGAGCTTTTGAACCTTTCCAGTTCATTAACAGTGGGCAAACTATAATGTTACTTCAAAAGTAAAATCATGAAAAAACATAACATTCATTTTTCTTATTCAACGATAACGCAATTGACATAGTTGAATAATATTTATTTTTTTGATTTTGAGAAAAAGCGCCGGAACATGGAACATGGAAACCTAGTTTTAAGACACTCTCCATAAATAATATAAAAATTAAAAAAAAACACAAAGACAATGATATTGAACGTTTAATTTATTATCAACACACATTCCCACACCGCCTCGGTACTCCGTCAACAAATTGATAAAACGTTGGCCGATAAAAAACTCACGAAAACCTGAGCATTAAACGTTTAACTGCGACACTCGTAAAAAAAAATTGTCAGTTAACTACTGCGTTCATTTTGGCGTTTAAATTGTACAGCATTTACATAGTATATTTCTTTAATTATTTCGCATAACTTTTTGTCCTTTACGTAACACGCAATATACTTAGTGAAGACGGATGAAGTGAATCGTAGTGATTTTTTTGACGTGTTACTATTTAATAGCGTCACGTTTCTTCCGTTACACAGCAGGGTAGGCAGAGGTAACCTAGAGTTAAGTCTCCACTCCGTTTTCCATTTTACGTCAAATTTTGGATTCGATTGCATGTTGACTGGTGTTAGATTTTCACGATTATTACCAATTAAACATTTTATTTCCTTGAGTGGGAATTTTCCATACCATTTGTACACCTCTACCTACGGAGCCATTATTGATTTTTTTAAGTCCATTATATAAAAATATAAGCCGTTAATATCAATAATAGGAACTTATATACAATACAATTGTGCATATTGTGCACTGTGCTGGGTACAGAGGTATGGACACTTTCGTAAAAAGCACACCCGGTGTCGGTACTGACAGTTCAGACCACTACCAACAACCTTCACTATCTGGTGTCTGGTGTAGCACTAATATATTAGTGTATTGACACTAAAGAGCGAATGGCGGAGAATGGAGTGTCTTAACTTTCTCTGACAGGTATACGAGATAAGGTGTGAAACCAAAAACAAAAATACAACACACGACGTAAATAAACACGCTTACCGATAAATCAAATCTGTATGAAAGCTTGAAAGCTCTTTAACAAAAACCATTTAATTCGAACATCTTACAGCTTCTGGTATGAACATTTGCATTTCACTCGTCTAAAGTTGCTTTACTTTAATATTCTGGCATTTCGAAAGCATTTACTTTGATGTCAATTTGGGATACCATTGCTTAATAACTTCGAATCTTATCAGTCATCTTTGTGAATTTCAATCTACTTTATTGCCTTGATGTTTTATATCAGAATTTTGTATGTTAATGGTATTAATTCTATATTTGTTTGCAATTGCATTAACCAGCATAATTATAATAATACACTAAACACAAAAAAAAAAAACACTTATAATAATTCAATTCGATACTATTACTTCCTGAGATTTGTGCATTCAAACAAAAAAAATCTTCTACTCAAAAATATTAGTTAAAAATTAACTGAACATATAAATTAAATATAGTTAGCGAACTCCTGTAAAAGAGGTTAGATGTAGATGAAAAAGACTATAAAAGCAGTGGAATTTTGTCAATAGGGGACAGTTACTTGTAGGCACCGGCCATGATTGAAAGTAAACACGTGTGAAGTATTTTGTTAGTTATTGAGTGATACATATAACTTATTACAATTACATAGAACATTCTCATTTCTGAATAATTTAGAAACATATAGACGACATTTGTTTTATCTTGTTTTTTTTTTAAAGTTAACCGCTTCCGATTTTTAACAATATATATACAGTCGTAAGTTGTACAAAATTAATATAAAATGTACACTAGGATTTGAATCTACTGCGTCTTCAAAAAGATTTCAAGTAGTCCACGACATCTATATATAGTCTCCTATATTTAAATATAGTTCAGTAAAAATACATATCATAACAGTAGTAAAACAAATATATGAACCATTTTGAGATAATGCTATATTTTATGTATGAAAACATTCGGCGCAAACATGGTTATCGCATTACAAATAGTCATAAATAAGCGATTCCTCTGGTTTATGGCGATTTATCAATTATGTTTATAGTAATATTTTATAGAATGAAATAGATTACTATAATAGCATCTATTATATTTCCCCGAATCTAATGGTATGAATAGAGTACGACACTATACACGGTACACTCTGTACAACGAGTGTTTCTATATAAACACGAGTCTCTAAGTCACCGGGTTGTGTGTATTTCCATACATACACTCACAAGCTCACACAACTGAGACACAAAACCGTACAAAGTGTAAGAACATGAAAGTTTCAAAATGTCAGAATGAATGTCGTACTACAAGAGTAATCCGTTAGTTATTATAGAAGCTATTTATTGTATTATCAAGGCATATCTACAGGTGCTCGGGTCAAAAATAAATCAATTTTTTCTTTGATTTTATTAGTTATGTTTTAATATACTGCTTATATATAAGATTTTTAACGTAGCGAGACTAGAACCTGCACCTATTGCAAGCCGACCAAGCGCTCTTTGACAATCAATGACATCCCTTACACAACCAAGGCGAGAATGGGCCGGGAAACAGCATACAGAAGGATACAGCAAAAAAAAATACATACCAGGCAATGGTCGATGGACCGCAGTAACGTATCTATTTCCTTCCATGTACCCGCGGTCTGGTTCAGCGTGGTGCGCATGGTGACCGCTGTGGATACTGTGCTGGTGGGAGTAGAAGCCGTCCGGGGGGTGTAACGTCACTCCGCTACCGCCTTCCTCCTCGTCCACTTTTTGGGAGAAGCTGGGGACAAAGAAAAATAATAGTTAGAAAGATAAAATATTCGTCCGTTATTACTATAGGCTATTCCACAATGTAACTCTCAAAGCACTTTTCTAGAATAGATAACTTTCATATTCTATTTAGATATTATGCTTATATTTCAAAAACAAGAATACAACTAAAATAAAATAGAAATTTCAGTATAAATCTTTTATTTCTTTGATGTTGAAGTACATCTATCAAAATATGTACTTAAAGTAAGAAATAACCAAAAACGAATCACTTAAAATATGACCTACATACGAAAACGTTCATTTTCTTCTCTTTCAAATCTTAATTGCTATAATGATATGTCTACTTCGTTACTTTATATCTACCAGAGCGCCCCGCTATATCGCCCGCTCACTGCAAAGATCGCAGTAATGAGACAGCTTAACATACTTTTTAGTAAACCTCACCTCATCCGTTCAATATTTATGCTTTATATCGCAGAGAAATACATTTCATTTAATTATTTTTAAAGGATTGAGGGTTATTTTCATAATATAATATATATTTTATGCGAGATCATTTCAGAAATATCCATTTGCAATATTTTAAACGATGCAATAGTCTAAAAAAATAAGTAGAATTTTGTATTATTGAACATATTCGTCTTAAATTTTCAAGTACATTTACAATTTTCAAACAGTTTTCCCAAACACAGAAAAAAATACTAAATGGACACTATATGAAAAGAAAGCGTACCACAAACTCAGTAACTTCCTTTAAAATAAATATATTTTTTATATTATAGATTCGCCAGAAAACTACAATATACAAAACATACTTAATAATAAAATAAGTTATTATTAATAATAAAATAAGTTACTATAAATAAATTACTGACCCATTTTACTACCCAACATGGATCCATCTAGCTCTAATAATACGCACAAGAACATAATAGAGTTACAAGTCTAGACATTATAATGATATACCTACATATTTCTAGGACGTTGGCTTTTATTATGAAATATGTCAAGAATTTTTTTCAGCTCTAGCTCTTACTGACTTAGTGTTGAGATATTCTACTCTCCAGTTTCCGGCCGACTTGAAGACACTGCGTGGTGATTGGCGGACTCAACGCGGCGCTTTGTACTCTCCGAACAGTAAAATGAAAATTTTTGTTTTCTCAAGAGTATGAATAAAAGTCGAGATTAATTATAACTTTATAGAGTGGTAGCGAAACGTTGTTTTACTTAAAAAATGCAAATAGTTGGTGTTAAGTGTTTTTTTTTGTTAACAGAACAGGAAAAGATAAAGTAAAATTGTGTTTCAAACAGATAGGGACATATGGAAAAACCGGTTCACCAAGTATTAGTTAAACGTATAAATCAATTTAAAAACCATAAGCTTTTTATTTTATTGAATTTTATCAATTGAATTCTGAGGTATGACTGTAGCGCGACGGTTGTGCGTTCGATTCCCACTTATTTTTAGATAAGTAATTAAATTATTGTTTCAGGCATTGGTCACTGATTTCACAGACACATTACAACAGATGCATTAGTATTTAACTTTAATACCCGAATCGATCTTTGTTGCCTCGTGACACGACCACGTGTCATGGAGTAGGCATACGTACACGTAAATACATGTACATTACCCAAAATAGCACACAGCACATATATTATTATTATTATTTTTATGTCAGAGAATCCATGATAACGAGCGTAGTTTTGTTATCATTGACTGGCAGATTTTTTAAAAAAATAGAACTCCAAAATTGTATTACATATACACGACACTTAATTATGTATACACGTATATATTATTTTATATATCATATAACAAATGTTTTTCAATACATTTTCAATAATAGTTTAAAAATTAGTTTTAAGCTTCACTACCGCCACCGCCGACGGTAAGTGAGTGAACCACACAAAAGAATACCGTTGTAATATTAAACTCAATATTCTGATAACATAACAAAGTGACTCGCACCCGCTTTCAGGGCCTTTATCAATTTGGAACAACCTATTTTCACCGTAGCTTGACAGGTTTTTGTTATGGGCGTAAGTAAATATTTTCGGTACATTGAATATTGTTTGAGATAATGGTATTTTAGTTATTATATATTACCAATAATGTATAAATATATTTTAATATTTGTAGTTTTATAAATCAATTGTTTACATAATAATGTCTTCGCTTGTATACAAATTTGTAGGTACTTCATAAAAGAAATTACTTTGGAGAAAAAATTACAGTATTTTGGAATTTAATTATAAACTACAGCGTATATCTTAAATAATGAGAAAACTTACTAGGAAGCAAAACTATGAAACAAAGAATTCGCAATAAGACAATTTCAAACACTTCGACGCAAAACGCGATATTTTTCCATATATTACATAAATTTAATATATTAAAAATTTAAATACAAATGAGTTAATTATGAATAATAAAATCGTTATTACTCAACGTTGGACGACTAAAGTAGAGAAGTATTACACAAGAGGAAGCCACAACGAAACGAATTTAATGATCAAATCACATAAAAGACACAATTAAAGACATTAAATATGCATAATGACTTTTTCTACAATATAACAATAAATATATGTTATTTATGAAATAGATGTGTATAATGGATTTACATTGAATCAGTCAGGTAGTGTTATGTTTGCAAACACTGAATTTTTTCACCTTTGCGCTTCAATGCTGTACCGAATCCCGTACATAGCAGATAACCTGGGAACCTAATGTTAAAACACTGTGTTCCCAATGAGACACTTCCGTTAGTTACTTTCGGCCGAATCCTGGAAGCATTGCATGTCTAATCGCGAAACTCAACGCCGCTCTTCGCCTAGTTACCAGAGCAAGGAAATGTAAGTACTAGATATTTCATTTTCCTTGAGTGGGAAACGAGACCACTACCTTTCGCGTTTACAGTGGCACACTTGTGCCCTTGCGTCACAACTGGCTTCTTTTATTATTAGGTATATGTATTGCAAATTATTACATAGAATTTAAATAGTTTTCAATATTAAGACAAAAAACCACAAATAGAAAAAATCGAGAATAGAACGAAAAATGTTTACAAATAAGAAAATATTATCACATAATACGTAAGAAATAATTTAGCTAGAAATCATGTTCGCATATACAAAATATGAAAATTAGACTAAAAAACAATTAGTACCATACCTGGTAACAGTTGCAGTATGTACATAAATATGTTAATGCCCGTATAGAGCTCGTCAGAGCATACCAAATATTACCATAAAACAACAGTTTCATTAAACCATCGCTATAATATGGAGAGTTAACTCCAATAATTTTATTTCTTTTTCTATTATAATGTAAATGATTGCAACAATTATTACACGAGTGGAACTAACGTATTGCACAATACTTGCTTATAATAAATATTTGAAAAATAAATAAAAAATAAAATTAATCCTTTTAAATATTAATCATATTAGCCAAGAGTTTTGAGTCCACGCCAAATAGTCAATTCATTTACAGAAACATTTATACTATACAAAAATAAGAGACCAATAATGGCGTAGGGGCAAACGAGTGCGATGTAAACGTAACAGATTGTGGGTTCGATACCCGCTCGAGGAAATGAAATATTTAATATTTTCATTTCCAGTAACGGGGCAAAGCCTAGAATCTTAACACTAGGTTCTCAGATTCCCTCTGCCTACCCTACTTAGTGCGTAACACGGCGTGAAACTGAAGAAAATAAAGAAAACAAAGAATTACATGTTACGTTTAGTTTATAAATTAAATAGAATTAATCACGAATGCAGAATGACGATGGCGGTACGCTCCTTGATAATGAGCACGGCCGCGGGCGGTCAAGCAGAGCTACCCAGTATTTAACGTAATATTACTTAACGAGTGGTATGTTTTTTTATATCTTTTACGGTAACAAAAGTTTTATTATGTTTTCTTTTATTAAACTCTCCATCAAAACTCTTTGATAATATTTTTCTTTAATATAATACTATATTTGAATTATTTAAATAGCCAAGGTTGAATCTAGAAAAATCCAAATCAAATCAAAATGACTACGCACGTAAGAAAAATTGTGGCGATGAGTTACACCAATCAGAACTAAAAATGGAGATCAGAGTGTCTTGACACTATCTATCTACTTTTCTCTACTATAATTAAATAACAACAATTATTTCGTTATAATAATCAACATAGATTGAAACTCGTAACAAACAGATAAAGATGAACATTTCAGTACTATCTATTTTCTGTACTTTCATTTATCTGGAACATTCCACAAAGTTGCAGCTTAAGTAAAAGCAAATAGCTGTTCCAGATAACTTAGAAATGAGTCTTAACAATTGTGATATAGTCTGTATTTATTACTTAGATATTTCATAGTTACTCGAATATTCGTAAGTGTAGGGACTACCTACAGTATTTACTACCCGATACGATAAAGAATATATTTTAAATAGAAATATATATCGAGAACTTTGTGTTTTTAATGTGCTTCCAAAAACAAAAAAAAACAAAAAATGACAGTAGTCACAGTCGTTCTAATTACAAAAAAATATTGTGAATTGTATCACCAAATTGTACCACCAGCACATACTTTTGATGTATTCATTATGCAATTTTTATGATACAAACATTTTATAAAGTCAAGTACATAGTATTATATTTATTTAATTATATTCACTTTACTCTGTATCCCACATATAGCAAGGAAGACAGGGAGATTCCAAAGTCAAGCTACTCTACTACCCTGCACACCGCAATCCTACCACAGTAGAGATTCCATCTTCAACCATAGTTTTAAGTCATTCTATTCTTACAACATGTTTAAAGTAACGAAATGTAACATAAAATAGGATACTTATCTTAATTGAAATGAACAAACAGTACTCCACATTCTTTATATCAACAGCGAGGCTCGATGGAAGAGCAACAAACGACATTTATTCTCATATGTTTCTGATAAACAAATCTAATATAAGATTTACAACACGAAATGAAATGTAAACAACATAAATATAAAAAAGGTTCGATGAAAAGCATGTTATGACGGAGAAAAGCTGGGTTTCTCACGACGCAAACAGAGCGTCACTTGTAAAATGTTTGTTTACTCGGTAACCCAAAAAGTTTTTATCTCTAGATGAAGTAGACTAAGTTGAGTTGTTATTTATGTATAGTAGTAAACACGACAGTTTGTGGTTTCGATTCCCACTCGAGAAAATGAAATATTTAATATTTATATGTTCTCGCTCCGGCAACAAGGCAAAGCGAGGCGTTGAGTTACGTCACACTACATGTAATGTTCCGAAAATTGTTGGACTTGGTTTATGGGGAACGGAGGTCGAGAAACTCCGCCTTCAATGCTATAAGCGCGATACAGCGTGAAGCTCGTAATATTTCTAAGATTACAGTGATAGCGAGAGATAGAGAAAACTGCACAAACAACATTTACCTAGAATATAACACAATATTTATAGAGCGTTTGGAAATGTTGGAATCGTGTATTTGTAATAGACAACAACAATATGAAGAGACAGTCACGACTATATAGAAAGTTCGCGAAAACCACCACAGATAGTAAATTGTACATATTTATTTCTCCTTTACAGCTAACGTTACAAATGCAAATGTCTACTTATTATTATCAGCAAAGTTGAACCACTACACCGATTCGACTTGATGTTGAAGTATAATCAAAACAATGATAAGTGTAGTCAGAATTTTCTTACATTTTGTATTTTTGTTGACTTGCTTATTTTTTTTATACAGTTTTACTGTCTAAAACAGAAACTAATTTATATATATAAATTTAGGGAAGATAGTACGTAGGCAATATAGTATAAAGGTAGGTATTGTAATACTTTGGTGTAAATTGTAACGTCTTTAGCTATGTTAACTCCATTCTAGTACACAAAACCGGCCGCTAGATCACTAGTAAATTGAGTATATAGTTTATGTTTTTTCTTTTAATTTTTTTAAAGTGCCTCTCCGGTGCAATTCTTATTCGTAGCATATCTAGGAATATCTCACGGACCCACGTAGTAAAAATGATTATTTAAATAATTGAGGGCATTAACACAAGAGAAACCTCTGATAAAGGCTAGTATAATTTCAAACTACATTGCCTTCTTAAAATAATAAAGCTTAAGTAACAACATGTTTCAAGCAAGCAAGTTTATGGATTATAATAACGTATTCAAAAAACCGTATTTTTACGATTCTTAAGCAAAAAACACAATTATTTTACACGGACAGAAAGAAAGTAAAACAAAAATAAGGTAGTTATACAATATTTTTTCTTAATTAATTTATAAATATACCAGGTAAAAATAATAAAAAAAATATACACGATATACATTAAGATACATAATAGAGGTCTAATGTCGCAATATAGCAGTTTCAAGAGCTACTCTTGAATTTCTGATTATCGAAATGACTGATATTGGGTGGTTCACTCTGCGTGTAATAATATAATATAATATTGTAATCTTGGGGCTAATATACGTAACTGCTCGCAACGTCTACCTACTACTGTATTATAAATTTTAAATCTTAGCTTTTTAGAGTATTTATTAGAATTTCTTGTGGTGAACAGAGGGTACCTTATGCGATGGATGTTGGTTTCATCCGCATTTAAAAATATCGTCTAATTAGGTTTTGATATTTATTATAGTTTATATATATTTAAATATGGATACAGATTATATATCCAAAGATATTTCAAACAAAAAAGGCCAAAAGAAAAGTTAGTATAAGTAGAGTAGTTACATTAGAACTTCCGCTTTTTCTTACTACTAAAACTTGAATATATTAGAAAAATTATAATACGAAACTTTTAATAAAAATTTACAAATTTTCTATAAGATATCTTTAGACCATTATCCCTTTACCTAAGGTGCCTAATTACGCTACAACAAAAAACAAAGCTTGAAAAGGCTGTGATCGTAAACTAAATCGTCTAAAATATCAAAGCGAAATTCCAGATGAGCGTTCTTTGGAATCTGAGAAAACATGGTAAATATTCTAAATACGCTTTTCTAAGACATTCCTTGGGACCAGTGGGAAAATTGCAGATTGAAAGAATTTAGATAATTTTAATTTAGAAAATATATTTTATCTTGTATTGTTTTGAACCATTATTATTATTTAAATAGATTATATTACTCTGCTGTCTATCTATTTAGTATACTATCCGTCGGTATTAACCAATACAAGCATCTATATAATGAACACAAACACAAGTATCATGCTACTGCACCAGAGTGCCATTAAATTTCACTGGTTACCTTTGTGAAGGCCTGAGTGGAACGTCGACGCCATCTCAATTCATATTTAATGTGCTCAATCAGTGTGCAAATATATCGTATATTATCGTATCGTAAATCAAATATTTATATTATAGCTATTGTCAGAATATAGTGAACAGTGGTTTTTAATATTTATTATAATAAATATATTAGTTCAGTTTATATTTGATGTTTTCCCTAACGCTTTGGAATCACCTGTAGCTTTTTAAAGATAAATTTAACTACGTGCGGAAATTATGAGGCTGATGTGGACGTCCAGCGTGACGTAGTCTGACTTCATATGTAACACTTACATTTGAAGTATCCTTGGAGTCCGTGACGTAGCGGATAAACTCCAAGAACATCGTCTGAAATAGTATAGAAACGTTGCACGCAGGCCTAGGAAATATATCGGATGTAAGCCTTGCTATGTTGGTCCCTGGAGTGAGAACTCCCGGACGCCCAAGGAAGCGCTGGTGGGATGTCTTGAAGCAGGGCGTTACAAAGAAAAACATAAGCAGAAATAAATTTTACTATATCAATTCTCATTATACAGAGATTAGACATGATACAGTATATCATCATGAACGTGTGAAGAAACACTGATCACAATTTACCTACTAACGGTCCCCCAAATTTAGGTCAGATTATTGATTAAACTTATCAAAGCATATGTACATATATATATATACACCCACATAAACTGCACCAGGTCAGGTGAAATACAAAAGCGAGATGGAAATACAGTTTAAACATAAATTCTAGTTCCAGAACGACGAAACTTAGATAAGTTGAAAATTGTTAGAAAATAAACGTCGAATATATCTTTCATTAATAATCGTAGAAAAACTTATTCACGTAAATTTAACATCCCACATTATAAAAAAATATTATCCTCCAAATGGGAATCAAACCCAAAACCTGTCACGTTTACAATTGCGTCTAGTTCTAGCTTTTAAATTTCAATTTCCCAATATGATAGAGAAAAATTACAACTACTCATTCGAGGGTAAAATTAAAATCAATGCTAACTGTGAATTTTTATGACGCACTTATCGTCGGATAAAGCTTGCCAATTAATATGTAACTCTTGTGTCGTTTGGAGCGTCGCCAAAATAAAGCCTTGCGGCACGCCTATTATAGGAAATACGATACTAAAGTCAATTTGCTGCAGTGTTTGTACTCTATTATGTAAATAGATGGAGATACGACTTTGAGTGCTAATTTAAAATACTATATAAACAGTAGAATAATATATTTAAGAAAATGTATAGGTGAAATGAATTCGATAAATAGGAAATACATTTTTATTTTTTTTTAAATTAAAAGCTTACAATGGAATGTTTTTAATTTAATACCTACATTAGGGAAAGTAAATATGATATTACACGACTACTAGATGTCTTTAAATATTACAGCGCCACGACTGAAACGAATGTCGGTCATTTCCCGGCGGCCGCAATTGAAATTATCTCAGGTCGGGTCAGAATTTTCATTAAAAATATTGAAACATTTAAGCCGTAAATAAAAATATATACGAGTAAAACTATAACAAGATTTTATGTAAAAAAAAAAAAATAATTAAAGAGAAAATATTTTGTTTTCATAGTAATTCATTACAGAGCTTTCCAAAGTTCGTGGTTCTGTATTTAGGGCACTTGCTGGGTATCGTTTGCAATTTGTATGTCAAATAGAGTGAGACATCCCCACCCCTCCCCCCTTTTCACCATTGTTGGAGGGGCCTATTCAGTTGCACCGACTTGATTAATACGGATGAATGCACCCGCTAGCTGCAGGAGGAGCGACCCAGTTTCAGAAAAAACCAGTCGGTTATTAAGCCGGGCAGCGTTTGTGGGAGATTGCCTGGTTTGACGGAATGGATTGCTCTCGTTTTCAACTACTCCATGTGGCGAACGAAAGTAAATTGCTTTTCTACGAGTTGCGTTTCAGTTTTTTTTTAAATGATTTCATGAGTGCAATTGCACTTTTGATTTCGATTTGGTCGAAATATATTTTTAATTTTCCAAAAATAAGTTCGAAAATACATAACTACAAACATCTCCATATCTTACCCGTAATCTGGCCCCTGACAAAACCAGGACCTAGTCAGCTTAGCGGCTTCAAGGAGAACTCCACCGATGTCAGCGATCCTCATACCAGGACAACAACATCCATCCTCTTGACCGTCGCCCACTAACACGACGCGAGACTCTGACTTCGCCACTTTGAAACGTTATATTGACTGTATATTTCACTGATTATTCCATTTTTCCCACTAAATTCACTTAAATCGTCAGTTAATAAATTAAAGTGTTCATTATTTTATTTTGAGTGTAACCTTTAAAAAATGAATGATATGAGGTCAAAGTTACTATAGACCAATAAAGAGCAGTGATAACATTTCAATTACCGCCACTGGCACGAGAGTGGTCGACGCCGAAAATACTGTGCGTGAAGCGACATTGTGTATCACATTGCATTAACATAAGTGGCTTAATATCGATATATTATTTTATAGCATATAATCATAAAATATAAAAAGATAATAATGGTTTTCCCCTAAACTGGAAATTCAATGACCGGCTCCGGTTTAAAAGGTCTGGATAAAGAGTTATTTACAAGTAGGTTAACTTAACCCATAAAATATGCAAAACGATTGTAAATAAAAAAAAAAAAACTCAAATATTAAACGGTTGTTTTATTTGCTGACGCGATGAATATTGAGAATATTTTTTTACAACCAACGATAATAATTTCACGCTAGAAGATCAAACAAGTTACACTGATATAGAAAATGAAGGTCTTATCTGATTCGTAATGACTTAGGCAAGTGAGATTTGCATTACAATACTACAATATATTGTAGAACTTATATGAAGAACTCGAAACTCATCAATCATGGGCATCATTTGTGTTACACTAGCGCCACGCCCTCGTTTCGCTTTGGACTCAATGGCTACCAGTGTATTAGTAATTATAGTAAAAAATACAAAACAACACTACTTTAAAAGCATTGTTTTTACAGTACGATATGCTAATTAATATGTATTCTTAACACCAGCTTCCCAGGTTCCTTCTGCGTACCCTACTCTGTGCGGGAGAAGCACAGTGTAAAACTAACAAAAAAAAAAGTTTTATCTAAAAAGAATAAGTGAATAGGTAAACCACCTCTGTCTATAATTAATTATTATTAGTATCGCTGTACATGAAGCGTGTTGTAACCTAATAAGTCAAAACATCAAAGGCTAACCATATTTATTCAACCATTAAGCGTAACGCCAAACAGTGACATAATGGGATGATGTCATGGCAAATGACAGTCCATGGAAAATGTCGAATTACGAGACATAGAGATATGTCCAATTTACTTTGTTTAACTTCACGCTGCTCTGCACATAGCAGAGTAGACAGAGGGGGGCAGGGTAGACTATGAATCTAGTGTTATGATATTACCTTCCCATTAAAACACCACCTCTTGCCACTTTTCACCGAAGTGGCAAGCGCCCTGGAGAAATTTAAGTAAAACTAATTATAAAAAAAAACTTATTATTAGTTACTATTCTATTGGTATATGTCTAAAATCTTAAAATTAAGCAATGTTGTTTCTCAATCTACTTAAAAGCTTTAATAGACGCATTAGCACTAAATATATACTCGTAAGTAAACTTGCACATGATAAATAGTTAACTATTTCTGACGATAATTCTCTGATATTAATATATATTATATGTAGTGCAATAGCACAAACATAGCAACCTTTAATAGTTGTATCCTTGAAGTTAAATATAGCATTGCTAAGGAAACAATCGCTATAATACACATTTTAAAACTGTAGACGTTTAAGATAAACTTACATTTGAATTGAGCTAACCGCAGATCAAAAATAATGTTAAAATTTAAATTACAGTGATCTTAAATTTGATGTTTTTTTTTAAGAAATAGAGAAAAACGTGATATGTCACTGAGTTATAGTTAGTTAAAAAACTAGAAAAATAAAGTTAATTTGTATTCATCGATGACAGCGCGAAGTGTAATATTTCCTACCGCTATTATCTTTCAATGTCATCATTCACACGAGGGTGTCGCTTACTTCATATTAAGTGTCTTGCAGTTGGATCGTTTATGTTAAATAAATTAGAATATATATGCGAACAGATATATTACACTTATTGAAACTATTTAATAAATTATTTTTTTCGTGTTGAATAAAGAAAGCAATTAAATTATTTAAAATAATTTCCCTATTCTTATTGGCATTTTAATTATTATATATGTTTAAGGAGATATCCAATTTATTACTTTCTTTTGAATAAACATAATATAAACATGTTATAAACACAAAACAATAAACAAACGTCTTGTTAAATTTTTAGTTTATTTGAGTAGCACTACGTTTGAATTATCAAAATCCATAGCAAAAGCAATTTATATAATTACATTATTCTAATTATTATAAATGTTTCCTCACCTTCAGCCCAATTTACGAGATATCTTCTACTTGTCTATTTTTATCTATTTTTATATTACCAGATGGTACCAAATTTTTTCGCGTGGAAATCGAACCCACAATCGTCGTGTTTACAGTCATACTATACTAACCCTACGTCACTTTGACCTAAAAGTATATTTATAAGTATTTATAAAGCTCTATACGTTGATAAGTGAAACGAGAGCTTTTCGCAAGGTCTTGATTATATTACGTCAGCTGTTCAGGTCAATTGCTTAATAGTTATAATCACTTGTTCAATATTAAAAGTAAGTAAGTAGTCCAAATTTATTGAATAAAAGAACAAGTGTTTTCCATTTTGAATATTTTCAAACAGACAAGGCAAGACTAAAAACTACTTTGAATGTAGAAGTAGGTACTTTAAGCTTTATCTCTTAGATAACCTGTTGAATAATACTAAATAAGCCCTTCGCTGCCTTCACAATTAAACAAGCTTTATTAAAGAGAACGGTTGGAAAGTAAATAAATGTTTAATTATATAAATTTCTTTTTTTTTAGTGGACATGGGCGTTACAAATGAAATGCTCAGTCATTTTTCTATTTCTATAAAAAAAAATGTAAGTTTTTAATGTGTTATCTTTTAACAATTATTTACTATTAGGAATATCTACGACACAAGGCCACACAATTAGTAAAATATAAAATTCTACAATTATTATAAATTATATCTACTCCTACAAGGTTTGCCTTTTAATGATAACAAGATGCAAAAATTTGTCCGTAGCGCGGTCCTTTTCGTCGACAAGTATTTTGCATGCAAAAATTAATACTGAATCGTAAAGGTCCATAAGCGGCCTTCTCAATTAATCAAGGCCTGTTTTGAATTTAAGTTACAAGCCACGTACGATGGGTATTTATAATTTAAATGATTTTCATTACCAAGTCTTTTTATATATATAAATAACTAGACGACGATGATCTAATTTTTGACCATATACTTTAGTCCAGTAAAAGTATATAGAAGTTTTTTTTTCAGTTTCACGCTTTTCCTTTCATAACATATAAGAAACAGAGAGAAAATAAAGAGATAGATACAATCCGATCTGTTTGTCCGTTGGTCACATTGTCTGTTTGTCTGTGCGTTTGTGCACGCTAATATCAGAGACAGCTTAACTCATTTAAATGTAATTTTTACAATTTTGTATTTTGGCAACTTCCAAAATACAAAATTTCATTTTTATTCGACAAAATCGCGACAATCAACTGTTTTTTGAATTTGGCTGCAACTTTAGCTTTCAATGTGTCAATGATAATGTTATTAGAACACGAAAGTAATTCAGATAAGTAAATAAATATTTTTGTAAGAAAAGTGGGTAAAGCTTCGGGAGACAGCTAGATTAAAAAATACTCTACAGTACATTACATAGTAGTATATTTATTATTATTAGTGAAAGCTTATCGGAATACAAGAATATATTTCGATAAGGTTATCTGTATTAATCTACATGTTCGTATAAACCTATATCAAAGTCAAAGTGAACTTGACTATTAAATAAATAAAATTGCCTTGTATATTTTCCGCTAAACACCACAAATAAATTAATATTACAATTTAATTGGCAATTAATGTATATTTTTACTTTTTTATTACACCAATTAAATATATATACACCAATTAAATTGATGTATACAAAAAAAAAGTAAAAATATACATTAATTACCTATGATCTATACATACGTTGCAATTTTTGATAAGTCAACATTAATTATTCGCTTTTCTTTTATAACTTAAGGTGGACGCGGTGCTTGGCAGAGATGTCGCCGCCTTCCACTGGTATAGAACAATTGAAAATAAACTTTATTACCCAACAATAGGGTAAGAAATCGCCTATTGATAAATACTTGGATACTTTCAGGATTAGAAAAGCGTTTCATATTTAGAGTTTACAATTTAATATCATAAAATATTGTTATGAAA
>JBAIZZ010000321.1:732-76565 GCA_037355905.1 Heliconius aoede | reverse complement strand
TATTATTTCTCACAGTAATACTATAAATAACCATGATTTTTATAAATGTGACCTTTTCGGAGGTCGAAGCAAGTTATAAATTCATGTCGTAATTCGACTAAGGTTCTTTTAAACTTTATGAAAAAAAAAGAGACTTTTAATATTAATCAGTAATACGAGACGCTACATAATGTATGGTCTCAAAGGTATTAAGACATACAATTATTGCATGGTGATTATCCCTTATATAGAAACATCGAAATGGACATGACCTTAATATGAAATAATAAATAAGTAGATACTCGTAGAGGAAAAAGTATATTATATTTTTCCTTTTGGTATTTTTCGACTTTGACAAAAACTTTGCAAACGGAACTAGGAAAATGTTACAGGAAAATATGCAGTTACTAGTTAGTATACGTTTATTGGGTTTCGACAGTTGGGCCACGTCGCACCGAGGCGCGTACGTGCTGTGAGAAAGGATGGCCTCGCGGAGTGTCGTGAGACTGAGGAGTGAATCCTGCCTATGTATTGGGCGTTTGCCACTGAGATTGGGTTTGGAGATCTAGAGGGACGCTGAGAGGGTGTCGAAGAAGGGTGTGAGGGTAGTCTTTTATAGTCTTTTTCACTTACATGTACCCTCTTTTACACGAGTGCGCTAACAATGTTGTATTATAATATATTAAAATTTAAAATACAACATTCATTTACGTACGATAGATAAGTAAAGGACTCCTATAATCTTAATACAAGTATACACTGCTGCAGAAAGCAGTACTTAAAAATTTCAAAAAACTAGTAATATGTAGATTTAATATGAAAATGACTACTAAATACAAAATAAATAAAAAATCTGTCAATGTGTCACTCCACATAGTCTCAGATCAATATTGAGATGAACTTAATATAACAAAAACAATCAATACCTGTCGGTGTTACATTTTTCTAAGGCGTATTGATCACGCGCAGTGAAAGTGAGAGCGCCATCTGACGGTGACGTAACGTTGCAAATCCACTATTGTCCGTATGTTTCGACATTTGAATAGGTTTACATGACCTGATCGAAATCTTTAGGGCGGTCTCAGATCTGCATAACGCGAAATTTATGTTAAAATATACTTTAATAATATTTAAAGCTTGTTTGCGTTAGTCTGTCACTAGGATATAAAAATAAAATTAATTTACTTTGTGAAGTTTTATCATATCTGGTATCTCTTACCACTTACATTTTATATTTCTATAATAAGAATAAAAATATAAAATGTAATATGGGAAATTTAAAATATTTATAAAAATGATAACCTTCATGGAAAAAATATTATTGTCGTCAAACCAGAGCCTTTCACGTAATAAAAATATTTCAATTGCTTGTACTTACTATACTTGTTTTTTTTTAGTCAAAAATATTTGGAAAATAAACGATATAGCAAAAAAAAAATGTATTCAGTTAATTCTATAATATTGAATATGAACAAAGTGCTGGCAGGAGGCAATCAAACAGCAATCGACTGTGGTTTTTTGGTTAACCGCTTTATATTTCGATGAATATAGAATTTTATTATATTTTTTCCGTTTCGAATGCCCGCACAAAAAATTACTGAAAAACCAGCTCTGAATAATTCCATTTCACTTTATAAATAAAAGTTATAAAAAGAGTGACATCGATTCAAGAAAGAAATTAAAAGAAATAGTAACTAACTTCACGAATTTTCCTCATCGTGCTCGAAGTATAAATTACTTTCAATAAATATCTCTGCAAACGACCCTTACTGTATCACCACTTCCTTCAAGTATAAATTTCTATCGCTAACGGTTGAGTCTAGACACTGATGTGACAGTCAATCGGGACAATGTCTTTGACATTCATATAGATAAAGATGTACTTTTATTAGTTATGATAACAATTATATTTTATTTTTTATTAAATTAAAAAACACAGAATACAAGGGAAGTGTTTCACCATACACCGTATGGATGGTGTGGATATTTATGTTGACTTTTAGAATGTAGACTGAGTAGAGAATAGGCTGTACAATGGTATACTCAAGCTATGGCGGCATCAACGAGGTCTTTAGTCAGCATCGGTGCACGAGAGCACTCTACACAGAATCGCACGTTTTTAACTTGAATTGGCATACTATTTTGTATTCTTGTTGGTGTCCGTCTTACTGTTCTTCTGAATGAATTATTTTGAACCGTCTCGGCTGAAAATTTACGCGGGACACATAATACATGTAAAAACAAAAATACGTAACTCGATGAAAGTTGTAGAAATAACTCTTGGGTAACTTTTTTTTTAAAGTTTAAGAGTCGCTTTGTGTCATGTTTATTCATGAACGTTATATAAATTCAACTTCAATAAAAAAAATTACAGACTGTTTTTTGTTCTTCATTTCTTGATCGATCCAATGTCAGAATGAAGGTAGTGTTCGTATAGAAAGTCAGTTAACAGGCAATTCCGCATATTTGTGAAGTATGGTGGACGTGTTGTACGGTTGATTGACATTCTTCTGTAAATAATAATAGTGCGTGTGCGTTTTAATTTAGCTGCATTATAACATTTACATGTCGAAAGACTAGTTTCATTTCCTAAATTCATACTTAATAATTTCCTCTTATAGCAAATTAAACATTACAGAAATATAAACAAAGTATATTTTAACAATTTAGTAATGCTGATATTTGAAATGTCTAAATACAAAAATTTGCGCCACCTTTTACCGTCCACGTATGTACATACATATATGGAGACACCTTGGTCATTGACCCACAGTCGTGGCATCGTCCCTAAGCAAATATCGCGTTTGAAACTTTCGCATGAACCCTACCAATGCTATAGAGCAAATGTATCCTTTACCCATAATATTATTCGAATATGGATGAAAATATTAATAAAATATACAAGGAGTTTGATAATATCGCAAAATTATATTTAACTAGTAATATCTAAGATTTATAGATCAGGAAATATTTCTCATTTCTTATTAACTTTTAATAAAAATTCACAAAAATAAATCGCATAAATTAAAAGTAAGATTTGAATCCACAAATAACTTAGGTTACGAAATTATATATTCATCACTTACATATCTCTATCCAGACGTACATAGCACAAAATATAGATATTTACATAGATATCTTTAATAAGTAAGTATATAACTAATAAAAACGAAGAACTAATAATGATTACATTATGTGAGAACGATCTAATATACGCATTAACACTAACAAATTAATTACAAGTGTGGCCAGTCGTGGCGCAAGGGCACAAAGTGTGTTGCAAAATCCACTGGTTGTGGGTTCGATCGCCTCTCGAGAAAAATAAATATTTATTTAAATTTTTCATTCTGGTGTCAAGGCAAAGCGCGGCGTTGAGTTCTGCCACTCAACACGCTATGCCTCCAGAATTCGGTGGAAAGTGGGAAACGGAGTGTCTTAGCACGAGGTTTCCTCTGCCTACCCTGCTGTGTGCGGGACACAGGTGAAGCTGTACAAAACAATTGTATCACAGAAATAGCAACAACTTGCAAAATAGTAAACGCGAAGGAAAAGCAATATTCATTTAATATCAGTCATCTAGCTGACGAGAGAAATTACTCTATCATAGTAATCACGTTTCTTGTCGACACAATCATAGGCCTTACGTCCTCGTTTCAGCAAACGGAAGAAACTTGCGTTTTGCTTTGTAGGTTAGTGTAATATTCGTAGTAGAGTGATATTTAGTTTAGTCAGCGGTTGCTGAGGGTTGTCGGTTTGATTTTCATTTAAAATTTTGTTTTTTGGCAGTCGTGGTGTAGGGCCATAGAGGTTGTGGGTTCGAATCCTTTTCGAGAAAATTATATATTTTTATTTCTTGGCTCTGGCAATAGAAGTATCCGAATGGAAATGGAGTATTTTAACACTTGGTTTCCAGGTTGTTTTAGCTTTCCCAGCTTTATGCGAGATACAGCGTGAATCTAAAAAAAAATTGATCTTTTTTCTTGATTTGATACACAAAGACAGGTATTGGTTATTGTATTTCATTCAATTTCTAACAGGTTAATTTCACACATACACAACACAACATAACGCAGCAAGTGTCAAGTACAAAGGTGGCAAATCCAAATACAAACGATAAAGTTTATTTATATGTGTTTTTATTACATTATATATTACATTGCAGATTTTCACACCACATTCTATAGTCAAAAACAGTAATTTACTAATAAATTAACCAGAAGGACTCCACTAGTTGTGTAATTAGTACAATTCGTATAAAAACTTTAATTTATATAAAGCAAGACCGCAATGTATTAGCGGCATTAAGGGATAAGTTATACACGGCACTTTCAGGGATACAAGAAAAAGTGAGTGACCGTGGAGAAGGACGCAATAGATTTAATTTAATGAGAAAATGGATACAGCCGAACTCGGGAAGGTCGTATTTACAATTGAATATCACTCGAGCGCGACGAAGCCGTCGAGTAAACACCAAACAAAATGACTTGACAATTCTACTAATTATTAGACTAATTGTTAGTACGCACATACACATAAAGGGAGAAATCTAGCGAAAATTTTTTTTTAAAATATTTTTGTACATACGGTATACAAATTTTAATTAATGAAGTGTATTTAAAAATTTAAATGAATATTTTACTGAGAAGTTACTTTGTTGTGTGTTACATATTTTGGTTTCTCCTTTTATTTTCTATTTAGGTAAGCTTATGTATATATATAAAATGTATATAAAAATATATTTTTTGTACGAATTCAAAAGGACGATCCCAGTATTACTTGCGCTACATATATTTATTATTCTAACGTAGCTAACCCATATACCCTTCAACGTTTACATAAATATTACCTTTTTACGCTCAAGTTGCAAAATTTTGAATTTAGATTAGCATCGTGTATTCTTAGTTTATTTTGATTCGTACTTTTGGTAACTTTTGTATAAAAATTGATTTATACGAGTATGTTGTGAAGAAACTCAATACAGATCTCAATATTTCTTAAAAGAACTAAGTAGTAATAAAATAACTAATTACGTAAGAAAAATTAATAGTTTAATATATATTATCTCAGTTATTCTTAATACTTCTATGGAGATTGTCAAAGGACTCTAGCCACTGAATAATAAATGATATATAATAAGATTGAATAACCACCGAAAGTAATCAGGAAGTTAGTGAAGCCGATCCATGGCCATCATAAATCATCACTAAACCATGGAACTAAGAACTCTCGCTGCTTAAATGATAAATTATCTTCAAGTTTTTAAATTAAGATATAATATTTCATGGTAAATCTTTGTACTGTTCAAATATTTTCTAAAAATATGTTCTCAAGTTTTATAAGTCTTTTTAAGAAAAAAGAAATTTATCTGTAGTCTAAATATGTATGGAAGACCGGGATATTTACCGTAAATCTTTATATAATATAAAATTGCATTACTTTTGATATAATCTCGGATAAAATAGAAATTGTTATTAAAATGCATGCGAAGAAAAGGTAATTTTGCCTCGAACTAGAAACAGATCCTGCTTGCCATGCAAACTAAGCGAACGCGTTACGGGCTACGTGAGCTCGTAAATCCGACGCCCTTTATTCTTAGTACCATTACTTCATTCCATTTTATTTATTCAGATGCGAGAATTTCATGAGTAGAAATCTTGTTGTACGGTCTCTTTAAGTTATTTTTCATGAGATAAGGACTGATATTTGAATGATGATAGATGATATGAATGATAATAGAAAAGATCCTCAAAGATATCCTCATCAAGTATATATAAATTTGAATGGTTTTGATAAGTATTATAATTACATTGCAGTATCTGAATGATATATAACGAATGATATAAATATTATAACATTATACGTTGTTGTATCTTTGTTAGCGTAATCGATGATGATACCATTGAGTTATTAAGAATAGTGAAAATTTCTATTTTTGAAGTAAGAAAATAATAATAAGAATATAATAATAATATTATATAAAGTAAAATCAAGCAACAGTGCTCGTGATTTTTGATCACAAAAAAGACTTCGTATTTTTGAAGTATTATAAAAAAATGGTCTTCCGTCTTCTAAGTCATTGATTTTTTCGTTCAGCTGATGCAGATTTCACAATTACGTGGATTTTGTTTTGTTAAAGTTCAACAAAGTGTAACAAATTAACGGCGAGGTAGGATAAAAAGGCATTTTTAACATCAATATGAAACTCTTTAGTGAATTTAAACCATAGACAATTATTTATGGCAACAAGCAAAACACATACAGGTTTACGTTATACTATATACGCAATACAACGATTCCAATTTCAAAATATTATAATAATTTAAAGCACGCTAACTGCATTTTATAGTATGGCAACATTTCCTAATTATGAAACGACATCCATTCAGTTCAGAAACATCGTGGAAGTTTAATAGTAAAGTAATTAATGTTTAACGAGTCTAAAACCTAGCCTTTTATACTTTTATGAAAAGACTAACTTTGATTAAAACGACACTGGACGTAATTTTAATCTGAGATTTTATTGCGTAGCGGAAACGCTGAAAGAGAATATAATAACTTATGCAATGACTTGAGAACATTTTAATTTTCTTAGTATAATAACACATCAAGAAAAGGAAAATGTTTAGGAGACGTATTCAAATTATAACGTTGCGGGATTCGAACCCACTGTATGCCTCTGTGATATCGTCTTAGAAACCAGAAGAATACTCATCTCATAAAACCATGTAGCAGATAAAACATTAAAAGGCTTCTCCATATGCATAATACACGCGTTGTAGAGCCATTAGTATTTGTAGAGTAGAGTAGTTGAAATAATTTATATAACATAGTAGCGATATAACGAACTAACGCACTAATTACTTTGCATATTAGCGCAGCGCTTGATAATAAAATGAAATTATCTTTATCGAGTGTATATATTGTCATAGATGTAAATTGGATTTATAATAATAAATGTTGGTATATTAATACTAGGTTTAATTCCTAATAAAGAGAATATTTTTAAAGTTACATCAGGTTAGACTATTCACAACAGAGTGATAAGTGTATAAAATGTCGCCTTATCACTTTACCCTCATTTTTATAATGCGGAAAATGTGTAAAATAAAACGAAAATGTGAAGAAATTTCTCTTTAAATATAATATATGTATCTAAAGCATGAAACATACTAAATTTTAATACGAGACACAAGAGTTGCACAATTTAACAATTTACATAAACTTATAATTCTGGTTACTTTAGCGGACATAAACGAAAACAAAGATGTCATAACCGCTTTCGTGTCTTTTTTAAAAGGTGAATAGACTTTGTGAGATTCCTTTATACAGATAGCATATTATCTTGTAGAGTCAGAAGAACAAGTGGCCCGATTGTTTTACGAGAACAACGGAATCAAGAACAATGATATCAGTGACATAATTAAATAATAATCAAGCATCTTTATTTGAAATACAAAATTATAATTTGATATAAAAATATGGTTTTTTTGTAGATTTTTTTTATGTATTTAAATCATTATTATAAATAGGAAGAACAGAATTAAAAATCATTTTGTCTTCTACTGGCATTCAGAGTATCGACGGCGGAAAAAGAGACTAAAGACTAAATAGTAATTTCGAAATTAAAAGTTAGATATATACGAGTATAAGGGGTCTCAGAGCAAATCTGAGAGCGTTGCTCTAAGTGATTCATTTTGACAAGACTTGGCATTTCCTCAACAATAATGTTTTTTAATAAAAAATTTTATTTATATATATTATATAACATATTTAAGTTTTTTTTGATGGTAAGAAACAGGAGTTGAGCGAAAATACCGACACATTTAATATTGCTATTTTCTTTATTACAAATACATAATATGATCTTATTATGTAACTGCAATTATTATAAATTATTATTGTGGCACTTGCGCTTGCGGTTAGTGATATCGATTCACTTTTATTTTCACATTCGATAAAGTATGAGAATAGTCATGGTATACTTTATCTGCGTCAGATATAAATAAACGTTCTCACGTTCAATCTTAGGCGAGATGTCTTTTAATATAATACTATATGATAAAATGAAACAATCAAATTTGATTTCTAAATTTTTGAACTTTAAATTGTATGACAGGATACACGATAACCGCCACTGCTCTTTATTTATCTAAGTAAACCTTCAAAATCCCACACTAAGTTTGGATGCTAACTAGCGAGCACTCAAATGAGTCACTGCGTGCCAATGACAAAGGATTAGCTAATATATTAAAAGAGATTTTCCCAATTTACATAAACCCAAAAAGAATCGAGAAATACGATACGATTCAGTTAAAGCAAAATTGATGCAAACCAATAAAAAATAGTCAACAAGCGTGACGATCTCCGAACAACACTCGAGATTCCGATTTATTCACTTTAGCACTATAACCTTGGCGAGTCCAAGTGTTTGAACAATTGTTTTTGCACTATTCACTTCGACACTCGGATTAAAAAATGGTGACGTATTAATTTGCGAAATGTTATTAAGGTGTAAATAATGAAAAGCCCGATACGTGCGGCCAATCCGAGCGGCCGTGAGCGACTGGCTTAACGCATGCGTAGTCAGCGACGTGTCGCTTAATGGAAAGCCTGCGCTGGTGTATAGTATTAGCCTTTTGACAATAAATCCAGCGCTGTTGTGCTGAATGATATAAAAAAATACTTTCTATGCACTTACGGGCAATTTCTTTCCCCTATAACATTTCTCTTTTTGCCAGAAAATGTCAAAAAAATAAAAATAAAAAAACGTACCGCCGTTTAATAAAAAGTTCATATTTCTGAGGTTTTGGACAGGATATTACAACATCCTTGGCCGTCCACCATATGCTTTTTCCCGCTACTAATCTGGGAATCCTTATATCGGTAGTGCCGCGAACCATCTGTCACGCGACGTATTTCTGCGACACCTGTTGGACGCAACAATAGACTCTCAAGGTGATTTACTGCTGAAGGTCATTGCCATCACATTAATATAATTTTATTTGTACACAATGCTTAAGACAATTGTAAAGATGAGTCAAGAAATTATATGATCAAAGATCATGATCAAATAAATGTTGAAATTATAGTCTTTTATTTCATGTTACTTTTAATGTTGTCTTTGTTAAGTATATTGGGTTGATTTTGAATTAAACATAAACTATTTTGAATTAAAAACCAACTAATTATGCGATAATAATTATATAAAATATTGAAAAAACCCTTTTAATAAAACTTTATACTCATATACATGCATATATTTTGAAAGCTCGATTTTCGAAAGGTCACTATCATATATTCCCACAAAACAAGAAAACCCAATACAATCAATTGACAAACACTGTAAAGCATCTATGAGATCGGTAAGTGTCAAGTGAACGTGCGCCCGCGCAAGGTCGCTCGAACCGGTCTGCGGCCAAACAAACTTGTGGCCAGTCTCAATAGCTGGAGGCAATACTTTATTAGCAAATATTGTATGCGTGCAAATGCTGTTTAAATAGAAACTCGCAATTTATGATTTCTCTTTTCAAAATAAAATATAAAAAAAAAGAAAGAAGCCGTCGTGGTGTATTCGCAACGTTTCTAAATAATTCTAAAAATAATAGACAAAGTATTTTTGTTTTGTAGAGGCCGTCGTGGCGCAGCGGCACAAGGGTATGACTGGAACGCGTCGGTTGTTAGGTTCGATTCCCACTCGAGGAAGTGAAATATTTATTTACGTTTATATTTCCATTTCTTCGCTCTGTTGTCGAGATCTGCCACTTAACACGAAATGCCTACAGAATTCGGCAGAAAATGGCAACGGAGTGTCTTAGCACTAGGCGAAGCTGATTTATTTTAAAGTATATACTAATTTACAAATTACAATTATAAAAGTAAAATCATAATTAATATTTAATACAATAACTGATATTGAAGCGCGATTGCAAGGCCGGCGCCGGCGCAATCTGCGGTGACTAGCCTACCTACCCATAAGTTTATTAATACGTAAGCAAAATTAATAGACCAATAAAGATCTGTTTATTTCTAATACCCGTCATGGATCTCGGTACTGTATTTCAGTGTAATAACAACGCCAATGACCTTTCATTGATCTTGTTCTTATTCACTGAAATAGTACACCATCATCATGAGTTTTAATTTGTTAATAAATATAAATCATTTGAAGAAAAACCGGTATTACAAAAACATATTATATAACAGTTAAAAAACCTTAATTAAAGTTTATGAGAATTTATCATGCAATTATCCAAAAGATGTAGAGGTACCTGTAGGTATTTTGTGATTACCCTCAATATCAACCAAATGCTCTAGATTAAAATTTATTACAACATATATAAATATATAAAATTGGGATCGCAGTGGCGCAGTGGGACAGTAACCGACTGTTAGCATGATGTTTGTGGGTTCCATCTGCATTCGCACTCGAACTCGTAAATGCTTACGCGACGTTGTGTTCCTCCACTCAACACTTTTACACTGCACGCTTTCTGCTTAACCTACAAAAAAAATTTTTTTGCATTTAAAATTATTTACAAGACGTGACATACAAAATCATGTCAATTAATAATAATTAAGGCGACATACATTTCAAAGTAATGCAAGGAATAGTCTTGATAACAGAGGCGCCGGCAGTTACACTCTGCGACTGTCCGACCGCGACCGCGATAACCCATTGCCGACAGCTAGCCTTAAACTGTCAGTCTGATAGAAAGAAGATTTGCATGTATTTAGATAATATAAGCAAAAATATTTTGCATACTTATTTATACCAAATATTATGATGCATTGTAGAAAAATAAACAGCAGTAAAGACGAGACAAGTGCGAAGCGACATTTGAAACAGTTACGCGACGGACAACGGAGTATTCGCAACAGCGAGTAATAGCGTTAACTAGGTGAACGTGTTACGAGACATCGATATATCTTTCATAAATTTATCTACGGTCTTCCATCTCACTCTTCTCCTTAAAATCTGCGACGGTGGGAGAGAGAGGAGTGACATGAAAACACTTGCCGTGAAGGAAATAAAGCGAATCGATGCAAAGCATGTAGCGGTGGACGTGCTTGGACTGATTCATGTGAAACAGTACTTATTGATAGACGGTGTTCTGGAAACGAAATGGCGACTATGTGATTTTTTAATAATATTTTTTTGGCGAAATAGCTTCCCTTGAGAGCGAGTCCCTCGAGTAAAGTTTTTATAAAAATTTTTGTTTCCTTAAAAGCCATTAATGGCGTAGATTGAAATATAATATGAATGTGTAAGGATTAACAAGTAATTTATTTATTTTTTTATTTTAGAGTTTTTATAAACCCAATTATTATTTTACTAGTAATTTTGCAAAAAATAAATAGATTTCTTCAGCTTCACGCTGTATTTCCTATATAGCAGAACGGAGGCATTTCGTGTTGGTTGACAAAACTAAACGCCGCGCTTTATCTCCTTAGGCTAAGAAATGAAAATATCAAAGAAAATTTCATTTCCTCAAGGAGGAATCAAACCCGTAAACAGCCGGATTTATAGCCGTACGTTTATAAATAATATAGATCCCAACAATACTGTGACCGAAATTCAATAACCAATTGCAAGACTCATTACATATTTAACTCTGTTACATAAGACTGAGAGCAAAGGTACAGCTGACACATTTGTGCAATTAAGTACACACGATTAAGAAATCCCACGTCAGTCATAATTTTTCTTACCTTTCATTTCCTGAATTAAATTATTATCTGAATTTACAACTGACAGGTCAGTTTCGTCATCTAGAATCATAAATAAAACGTAAGAAATATAAAAAAAATGGACGAAAATAGCAAAATTTGATTTGCCAGCGACACTTGTTACATAAAATATATGAGTTTACGGATACTTTACTGGGACAACATTACCTTTAACTGACAGAATACGACGAAGGTTGTATCGGTGATATATTAACTTCTGACATTTTACCTGGCACGTAATCTTTGTTTCGAATAAGCTATTCGATTTTGTCTATTACATTTGGAATAATATATTATTTACTTATTTTTGATTTACACTGTATATGTATTTACACTGTATACTCTCTGTATCTCATCCTATGTATAGGCAGAGGTCCTAACCTAGTGTTAAGACATTACGTTTCCATTAAGACTCTCACTTTACGCCGAATTCAGAATTAAGGCATTACGTACTAACTGGCGGAACTCACCGTACAAGTAAGGTTTATTATATGACGGTCGAAAATGATTAAATTGCATAATTGCAAAATGAATAATTTGAATCAACACCTTACAAAGCACACACAGAGAGTACAGACACTAATGAAGTTTGCTGTTCACGCAATTTTAATTACCCTAAGTCCCATCAGCCTTTGAGGAGGCTTCCTCATCTACAATATGCATTTCACAAGCTGCTCTCAATATTAGATTTGCATGTTCTTTTGAAAACACACTAGAGCTTTATGTAATCTTGAATACATTACCCACGCTGAATACTGAAGTCAACCGTTTCAAACTTATATTACGGATTTTTGCTCAACTTTATCGTGCGACTTCCTGTTTTATTTATAAGTTATACGTCCAAATATTTGTATCTATATGGAATTGCCTTTGACGATAGGTTACCGTAGTATGTTATAAATTATTGGTTTTCTTTGAAGGAAAGGTCTTTTATATATTTTTCTTTTAAAAAGTGAAAAAATATAATTTTCGTTTAAAAACGTGAAACGAATCAATTAATTATGATAAAATAGTTCAACATTTAGTACAGTATTTCTGTATTTCTATGATGGAAAATAATTAAAATAAATCATTTGTAATAAAGAGAACGACGACAGTAATCAGAAATTTAAATAAACAGGTGTTCATTAGTATAGAAATACCAACAAGTAGCTGCCACTATAGATATAAAGCCCAGCTAGTCAAGGTTAAGGCTTATCTATCAATAAACTTTAAATATCGAGGCCGCGACTGAGTAAATGTAATACTTACCCCTTATGAGGACATTCACACAGATCACTAACACACTTGTATCGGAGCCTAGATTTGCCCGATTGCATTACCAAGACACGCATTGTTCCACTTCAAACAAATGCCTTCACGGATTGAGATATTTACATAGAATCACTGTTTCCACCGCGTATCTGTTAATAAACAAGTAATAATCTAAAATCTACATAATGTGTTAAGACAATAAATGACGTTGAAATGAATGTTATATAATTTTATTTTTGAACGCAACTGAATTTTGAAGTAACGAAAATTTAAAATATATCCACAAGACAACTCAGGATTCTAGAAATCAATACATTCTATATACATAGAAAAGAATCACTAAACACGATTTCCGTCACCAGCAAATGCCAGTAAAACGGAGATATTTCAAACAATAAATAAACTAGCAAACCGTACGTTCAACAGTCACACAATGAAACTTGCCAAAGGCGTGACATCGAGTAGTTAAAGTTAAAGCTGAAGTTGCAAAACCTATTTAGGCGACTGAGATTTGTTCGGGCTAAATGTCTGGAACCGGAGTTATTTAATTATACTCTACATTGTATAATTAAAAGTTTCTTAGTTATTTGGTTTCTTGTTTAACATTATATTTGCTTATACTAAAAAATAATAATATTGTAGTATATTGATACGAATATTCATTTATTTCAAGAAATATGAAATGATGGGTCTTACAAAGGTTGTAATTGTCTAAGTGGCTGTTAACACTAGACGGTTATGTCACAAATAGTTCTTATTGCTAATTAAAATCACATCAATGTGCCCTTTTTATCCCTAAAATTCTCTTAACATTTGTTGTCTATTTATAATTCTTTTTGCCGAAATAAAATCTCAATTCACTTTCAATTCGTCGAAATAAAAGCAACAACATGAAAATGTCAAGAACAGAATAAAAATAAAACTAAAAACTGCAAAATTCTATGAAATCGTCGACATAAATCATCTACAAACAAGCAAATTATGTATAACGACTACATATCTCCTCAAATAAACGGAGTGACAAAATGTTATTTTCAAAAGTCTGTCAAAATTTATTTATTATTGATTTATGCAACGAAAGTGTCGCGGCGAAACGATCTCTATTGTGTAACACGGCTTATTGTGCGGTGGGGGGCGTCGGTGCAAACGTGTGTAACTAGATATAGGGCGTTTCCTTTATTATTATAAATATATTTTATAATTATCATATGTGGATTTATTCAAGAGTTAACATATCTGTTATAAAAAATTTTAATTTTTTAGACATGTTTTAGACATTGTTTATTCGAAGATTGTATTTCTATTCTTATTCAATTTGAATGCGTTTTATTTTCTTACCAGGTCGAGGAAACGACATAGGTAAATTTATTCCCCAGACTGCTAATAGTCACAGTCACATATTTAAAATCAAGTAAATTATTTAAAACTACCATTTTGATATAAGAGTATTTTAATTTTATTAAACACTAAATATCTAATAAATTTTCGCATATAAGTTTAACTAGGCAGTTATAGTATGATTTTTTCTTTTTCTAAATTAAACATCCGGAAGAGTTAATTAAAGCAGGCACTTAATAGATTCTCAAAGGCAATACACTCCGTCAGGCCGATCCTTTGTCGGACAGAGATAAAAAATACAAAGACGAGGTGAAGCCTGTCGTAAGAACTCATTAATATAATGCTAAACGGAACGGAGAAAATCTTTTAAAGTTCTGCACGAGGTGTGCTTTTCTTATGCCCGAGGGAAGTATTCTTAAATTAGAAGTTTCTGTGATTAAACGTTTCTGTTAATGCATATTTAATTAAAAGTAAAGATATGTACATTTTTAAATTAATAAACATTAATATATTATTTGTTGTCGCTTCCAACAAGTAAACTTTAAATCAATTGAGGAAAAAATATAGAGCCACGTTTTGTCGTATGATTAAAATTTTATACATAAATTCACTATTACACTTTTATAAATAAAAAAGATTAGACCTAAATATTAAATCTAATAGTCATTAGATCTAAATAAAATAAAACAATTATTCTAAAATTATTCAACAGCAAACGAAGTTATTTACACGCAACAGAACTCTTACGCGTAAGCAGAGCTTTTATTAATATACATTATTTACGAGAAATGTAAATAAGTAGTACGGGCGTAGTAATAGCACGAATAAACGTCAATGAACTTTACATATTAAAGTCTATTTGATTCTTTTTAAAATTTGTGTATTCTTTTTATAATTTATATGTATTATATATTTTTATTTTAAACTAATGTTAATATTTGGTACTTTTTATTTGTTGTTTGGTTCCGTGTGGTAGGAAGGATTTGGGTAGGGTATTAAATCTATCACGCTGTGGGGTATCACCAGGGTAGACAGAAGGCCGCAGTGCTAAGACACTATATTCCCCACTCTCCGCCGAATTCTAGAGGCTTTCCACCACTCAACACGCAATATGTTGAGTGGTGGAAATCAACGCCGCACTTTACGACAACACCAGAACGAAGAAAATAAAAATATTAAATACTTTTACTTAAAAATATTTCCACGAGTGGAAATTGAACCCGCAACCTAACAGTCACATGCTTGTACTCCTGTGCTACGTACAAATGGCCTCGATTTAAATTATTATTTAATAAATCATTTAAAAAAAACTTATGCAATTCCCATAACCTTTAATAAAATATAATGTATCCGTTCAGGGCTCATCAAATACCGAGGTAGACTCTTGGACCTCAGAAGTGAAATTATCTGAACGCCCACACATTTTGTGGGCGGACAAAATATGTCGCTGAAGTTGAAAACAGGTACGCAAGGCGAAATTATATTACACGCCGTATAACGCGGGGCTACACGAGCCATGGATGTTTCCACATTAAAGGAAACCCTAAACTTTGAATGACGCACAGGTGGTGGTGGATTTAAATACTGTCTATATCTTTTAATGTGTCAGATAAACATATTTCAATAATCAGATTTTATTTTTTTGATTATATAAATTACGTATAAAATATATATATTATTTTGTCATTATAAAAGATTCGTAGACCGTCTTTACAGTCTGTTGCTTGCAAAGCAGCTTAACTACCTTCGCATTTCACCTGAACAAATAAATAAATATATATTGTCTATCATATAATCTTTACTTGAACACGCAATGCCTCTCGAGTTCGCCAGAAAATGGGAAATAGAAGCGTTTCTGCGTAGAAGGGAGTGTCTTTTAGATGTGCGGTGACTGGAATACGGCGTGGAGCTAAAAATATTTTCTCTAAGTGGGATTCGAAATCCGAATTCACTATAATAGTGCTAATCAGACAAATGAGATAACTATGGATTTAATCCAATCAAACGTCACAGTTCAAACTAACACCATCAATCCTAATAAACCAACATTTGGAGGGTAATCAATCAAATATTTGGCTGCGCAGGTGTATCGAATCATAAAGTCGTCACAACAGTACGAGGTTGGGGGTCATCACGCGAAGTTTCGACACAAGTGAAGTAACCTCACGCACATGTCCCAGTGCCAGTGGGTGTGCACTGTGCAATCTGCACATGTTTCGATATGGCGCTGATTATTAAACATAAAAACATTGACCCGTTCAGATTCAAAGAATCTTTTAATCGTGGGAAACGACTATTATTTGATAGAAATATTTAATTGTAATATTTTTCATTAAGACATGCTATATAGAGAAAAATGTAGGAGAATTTACTGCTTTTACTATCTTCGTCTTTATTATTTTAAATTTATTTTAAAACTGAAGTTGTATACCTGGCTCCGTCTGAGTCGACTGTACGAGTAGGACAATTTTCATATTTTGTATTTTGGTGAAAAGTGCTGAGATTTCAAAAAAATACAACGAAATTCAACACACAGTTATAATAGTAAAATTCACTATTACCTTATATATTTATTATATATATTGTATTAATATGGCATAATATGCGTAGTGTATACACATATAAGAAACGTCACGAATGGCCTCTACTTTTTTTTAAATATTAAAATTCCAAGAATTGCCAGTTCCGAGTTCTGCTATGTTAAATTATTTGTATGTTTTTAAATATTTTCTTTTAATTTTGGCAAAATATACGTAACATAGTTTAATAGTCACGTGTCCCCGAGATCCGTGGTCGTAAGTAGCGCTACACTCGAGGATGTGCAAGAATATATGTATATACCTTGGCCAGCATAGCTTCAAGAAGGAAGTAAAGCTGGTCCACAACTTCAAGGTCGCTGAGCGATGGAACGTGCAATGCTCAGAGTTTCTCTGATAAAATCCGCAATGAAGCGATTCGCCAGAGAACCAAAGTAAGAAAAAACGTAACAAAACAAACCAGAGACAATAATTAAAAAGATTGTATTAAATCTATTGGATTTTGATTCTTAAATAAATATTATAATTTCAACCTTTAACGACTTACAGTAAGTAGGCTGAGGAATTTTTGTCTTCCTATGTGGGTGGAGCGGATTAGAGTAGGTTGTAAAGTATTAATAATAAAATTTATGAAAGTCCAACATTTTAATAAATAACTTTATATACGGGGCAAATATTTTGTGTGGCCTAATGCAAATATTCAAAATAATAGTAAAATTTAAATAATATCTATTAAAAGGAAAAATAAATAAATAATGTATACATATTATGTATGTATTATATGTAATAATATATCTTACACTGCAAATAAACAAATTATAACACGAATTTGATATATAAAGTTATTGTTATTGGAAAGTAAAAGTGAATTTTATATTCTTATCACCGATTAACGGGCTAGGCGTAATGAAACCGAAAGTGGTGATCTTCCAAGGCCGGCTGACGTCAGGGCCACTTGGACGTTGTTTACGACGACTTGCCTCGAATTAATTATGCGTTTGAGATCAACTTACGTTCACAATTATAGAGCAATTATTAAAAATGTAAGCAACTGAACGACAACAAACGAATTTAAAATTACAAAAAAAGGACTAAATCAAGGATTTAGAAATGCATTAATATTATTATCCAAACAGTCTGTACACTCAATAAAATCTTACATAACAAACGAAAAGTTACGTTGGTACATTTGTATCCACAAAGATTTTTATTGAAATTTATCTTTGGAAAACACGTCGCTACTGCAATCGCGAAACTGTAGCGCCAAATCACGTAGAACTCGTATTGCATGATATCTTTTACATGACATTAATAATTCTTTTCTTAATGAAATGCTATATTTTATATATTTTTATAATTGTAAATTAAGTCACTACAGTTAACTGGAAATGTGGAACATTTGCAACTTACGAATGACGCAAATATGGAATCGTAAACAGCAGTAAAAAAAATTTGAAGTACTTATACAGTGAACCACGAGAGTAAAATGAAAAGGGACCATCTTCAGATACAAGATAAAACATCGCCACCTCAAGCAAGAGTAATCAAAACGACACTCCCGAGGGATCAGTGGAGGGCTTTCAAGGAAACATTAGCCTAATTTGGGTTAAAGACGGCGTTCGGCATTACATTTTAAGAAGCCTACTTTATAACGGTTTTGCCTCAGTCCTTACTTATCTTTGCTGGTCAGTGAGGATTATTTGAAGTGAATACCACAATTTGCATGTCTGCTCTGGCAAACAATTTTATTTAAATTATTAATTTATAAATCTTTAATAATCTTGACAAAAACATTGATAGTTTGACACAATTGAGCCTGAAAAAAGTAAACTGAAAAAATGTGCGTTTTCACTTTGACTTACAATTGCAAATTAGCAAATAGATAATTTTCCTGTATATTCAGTCTGGTATCCAGATATTTATTTACTAGTATCATACTATATTAGATAGCCAATCTAATACCTAAGACCTAATCAATATAATCAGAAAATTGCTCACAAGCAAGAAGAATAAATTAAACATTTACTGTTCAAATTCACAAATAAATTAATAACACTAGCTAAAAAATATACAAAATATCACTGAAACTAACACATATAAATGCTAAGCGGCCGTCGTGGCGCAGTGGCACAAGGGTGCCGCCCGCAACCTCGACGGTTGTGGGTTCGACTCCCACTCGATTAAGTGAAATATTTCTTTACGTTTATATTTCCATTTTGCTTTGCTCTGGTGTCGGTGTAAAGCGCGGCGTTGAGTTCTGGCACTCAACACGCAATGCCTCTAGAAATCGGCAGAAAGTGGGGAACGGAGTGTCTTAACACCGAGGTTCCCACTGCCTACTCTGCTGTGTGCGAGATAGAGCGTGAAGCTGAAAAAAAAGGAAAAAAAAAAACACACACACATTGTACGAAGTATTCCATCGACACGTCCGTATAACACTCGTCAGACAGAAGCCATCAACAAATTAAAATTGTCACGACACGAGCACTCGACTGAAGAGCACTTACGATGAATGTTTTGGTAATAGTTGAATTCTCTCCCACGTTGAGCGTTCAAATCGGTTACCCACAGTGAAGTGTCAATTGTTATAGGATACAACGAAAAAGGCAAATGCGATTTAGAAAGTGAAACACTGACCGACGACGGCGCGCTGAGGACCGACAATATATATTATTTATTCAATGTTGCAAAATTGGCGAACGAAATTATGTATTTACAGCAAATCGTTCGTGAAGGGAAAATGAGTATTTGGGTAAAATTATTATGAAGAAGAAATATTAACTAATCGGTTCTTAGATTGTTTGTGGTATTCCATTGGAGAGTAGAAGGATAAAATATTGTAATAATATATCTAGTGATGTGATCCAAGCACAACTAATATTATATGGCTGATTTGTTGGTCTAGTGGTTATTGACATTGAATGTTCAAGCAAAAGGAATAATTTATTTAGAAATATATTATAACTTTCAACATTATTTTTTATAAATCGAATCAATTACTCAAAATGTCTAAGTAATAAATAAATGCAAATTTGTATTTACAACAGATTTTGTAAACTATTACAGTGTATGTTATAAAATATAAAATTAAATTTTCAAAATAGCTAGAGATCTATCTAAAAATTATATAATAAGTCTACTTTAATAATATTTAAACAAGTATCCTTTTCAATATATCAAACACAATCTTTACTTTCTCTCTATAATTTAGGTACGGTTTAAATTTGAATGTATGTACTTTGTTAACATTTTAACGCTTATTACTCAGTAAGTGTTCATCTTCTAACCGATACTTATTACTTCGCGAGTAAATAATGACGTCAATCATTACGAAGGTCAATGTTAAACGCTCTTGTGCAATGTACTAATGTTTCGTATTTATTATAAGTACTTGTAAGCACTTGGTAAATTACTTTATGACGATATTTTATATTTTTTATTTATTTAAAAATATATATTAAATAAAAATAATATTATTGGCAATTAGAAGCAAAAATTCTTTATTTTTATAAAATGTTGGAAATTATTAGAACGTCTAACAAGTACGTAATAAGGTTTATTGAAATAATACTACACATTAAATCTGTCTCATACTTATGTATAAACACAAAATCATTTGAATTTTCAACACCCTACATTAATAAGGCAAATTTTACTGTTCATAACAGAAAATAAATTAATTAAGAATATCAACATAAAAAAACCAGTTGAATATATTATTTTGCAAGTCAAGTTTATAATACATACGTTAATATAACAAACGGGGAAGTCGTTTGAGCAGTAAGAACTAATTACCTATCAAAGTGGAATAATATTCGACAAGCTTATTTCAAACTGTATGAATAATTCCTTGTAACATAAATATTATAAAGCTAGTTAAAATATTATAGATTAAGAAATATTACTCATCAATATATCTAAAACACCGCGAACGGAGTCTGATATATCACAATTCAGCAAAACGTCAGCACCAAGGCGACCGTATTTGCATTTGCATCACATTTGCTTTCGGCGCGGCACGTTTCATATTGTAAAGTTTTATTTTTTACTCACATGTTGAGTACTTAGTATGCTTAATGTTAGTCTGTGGAGCTTGCATTTGAATAAAAGTTTTGAACCGTTCATTAAGCGAACTAAATTTCCCCTTGAGATGAAATATTCAATTTTAAGAGTTACAAATAACTCGCGCAAGAAGTGAATTTTGTCTATCAATCAACTAAAGAAGATAATATTGGATCTACTCGGTGAATCAAAGTTTCGATTTCTACCTGAAAAAGTTTATAATTTGTTTTGATGTGATTTAAGATAAGCCTTTTGCTTTTATCTTATTTGTCACATGCTGGAGTTTTTGAGAAGTATACAGTTACGACCAGTTGTGGTACAGTAGCACAGGTGTAACTGTAAATGCGATAGTTCTGGGTCCGATTTCCACTCGAAAAGAATAACATTTATAACTTTGATGCTTGAAGAAAATTTTAAGAAGTCGAAACAAATTTAATTTACCGATTTCATACAGATACGTTCGCAAGAGCAGTATTTATATTTTTATGGTACATTATTGACGCCGTCATCGTAGCACAAATATCATTGGCATGACTGCACATTATAAAATTTTTACATTTTTTTATGGTTCATAAGACTACATTGGGTGCTACCCCTTCAAAATACAAACAAACGGAGGAATTGCCACTAAGTATTCTGTAAGTCTACGTAGTACCGCCATACACAGTAAACCCGTTACAAAAAAAAAGAAAGCTTCTTTAACACATGTAGTAAGTATAGAGCTTACTAGTATTACGTGCCTAAGGGCATTATCGGTGAACCATAGTAAGGCAATACGTCGCGTTGAACTATTAAATACCATCATCCCTTAGTCGCTACCTACAATACAGCTTAAGGGCAAAGGTCAAGTAAATATACGTCTTTTTATGTACATACACATAGCAGGGCATGCAGAGGGAAACTAGTTTTAAGACACTCAGTTCCCCACTTTCCCCTTTATTTCTAGAAACATTGCGTATAGAGAGGTGGAACTCTACGCCACGCTTTGCTTCGACACCAGACCGAAGAAATGAAAAAAATAATTCAAATAAATATTTCATTTCATAGAGTGGGAATCGAACCCACAACTAGTCGGGTTTACAGTCGCGACACGACTGTGCCGCAAGGGAAAGTCCTTTATGTACACAGTTATATAGATATTGCGTCCCGATTATTGCAACCACAGTTATGTTCGAAATCACTTAATCGATATACGCTTCAAGTTAATTAAAGATTATATGAATACTAGCTTTTATCCGCGGTTTCGCTACCGCGGTCAACGGATAATAGCTAAGAGTTGTGTATGACACACTTGACGAAGCTTGTGTGTATAAATCGCTCTCAAGTCTGAGATCGGTCTTGAGATGCCGTTTTCATTCATAGATATGTTTTTAAGTTTCAGTTATAAATATCGGCACAAGTGCCCGAGATAACCATGGGCGTAATAGTAGGTTACTTCAAATCGATTAAGGTGATGTATACCAACAAAAAAACTAAAATTATCTAATAGAAAAAGATTATTTCAATTCAAATCAGAAGTTTCTGATGTTAAGCGTGTTCAAACACACCACCACCATAACTCTTAAGTTATAATATCGGTACAGAAGTATAGATATAGATTCTTTATCAGTTTCTTAAAGTTATCATTCAAAGTTATGTAGGACGCGGTTTAAGCTCATTTCGACACTTGGCATATATCCAACGGGCGCAGTTATTAAAGGCATGTAAAAATACATTTTTTTAGAATTGTCGTGTGTCTAGATTAGTTTGATAAAATGAGCGTACCCGGTATGTAATCGATATAACTTAGCAGTAAATAAACGACAGGACAGGCCTTCGGCAACATGTAATGGTAATTGATTTAATTTATTAGAGTACTTTGTTCACTTGGCTCTATGCGATATACAGAAGGAAGCTACTTATTTACTAAAAGAATACTACTGCGAATAATTAGGTTCCTCTAGTAACCACTTAAAATGCAGGAATTTATAAAAAAGCTCGAATATATTAAATATATCTCAAAATTATAAAATAACATTAAAAATATAATAAAAGAGTATCAACATTCACGTGAGTGTATTTGGTTTATCGTATAGTTTTTCCAATCTCATATGAATTTCGTAGAGTTTCAGAAATTTCATTAAAAACAATTCCGTTAAAAACGTTCAGTTTAAATTAAACTGTTCGCGCACTTCTTTTTCTATTAGCGCAAAGTTTCTAATCAAAACATTGGTAACCCTACCGGTTAAATGTTCGACTGTTACTTTTCTTTAACAAGTAATGAATTTAGACGGTGAAGAATTTACTACTGAGGCACAGTTTATAAACATATGTGATATTTATAGTTTTCTTTGGATATTTTGTATAATGGCTAGTAGTTAGTCGATTTTAATATATTAAAATATAAAAAATATATATAGTTCGGCCTCTTCTTCATTTATCTATCACAAAATTTTAATAATAACTTTTTCCAAACAATCGATTGTCGATAGTTAAGCTAATTATAGAGAATGATTTCTAGCTCTGAGAAAACTGTTGAGTGGCAATTCTTGAACGTTTTGTAACATCTACTGTTCTATACGAACTAAAAGCGTGACAAAATTATAAAATAGATAAAACTGAAATTATTTCAAACCAATATCAATATGTTGGCAAACTCACAAAATTTAATTACCAAAATGTTAACGCATAATAAAAACACCTAAAACAATAGAAGCACTAGCAGTTAACAACTCTGGCATTTACAATCGAATCCTAAACCAATATTAATTATTTTGCAAAAATTTTACAGGAATTTTGGAAATTCAAGACTAACAGTTGTTATATCAATATTTAAATACTCAAAATTTCTCAAAAAAACCTCTTTCTAGAACATACTGGTATTTATGTATATATATACTTTATACACACCAAAAGCATACAAAACAATAAACCACTCGAGCTTGCAGCAAACAAAGCACAAGTAGGTGCTAGGTACAACATACTAACAATCTTCCACCACTAACGACCCCCCAAAAATACGTCAAAACGTTTCGAGGCCGTACTCTGACATCATCACAGTCTCTTGGCGTGTCAGAAACTAAGATGTCTGACGCTACTGACGTTGGCATCACGAGGAACAATGGGTATAGGGGGTGCCGATAGAATGGTACAAGATGAGAAAGGTTTTCATTTCACTCTAAAGGAAATTTATATTAATTTCCTTTTAATACGCCGAGTAAATTATGACCTAATTATTTTGTTGATCTTGTTTTGTTGAGATTTTGTTAATAATACAATACCAATTTATTGAATTGTCTTCAAAAATTAAAATAAAGAAAACAAAAAGTAAAATAAAGGGGAATTGAATTTGATGTTTTTTTTTATCATTTCTCAGGATTAAGCATGATAGTAAGTTCGACACTCTCGATATTCAACACCACGAATCCATACGAAAAGTCGATAATAGAGTGTCTTTACTATAGGTTCTGTTCACGTGTATATCCTGCTGTATGCAGAAAACTGTAAAGAAATTTTATAACTTGCACCACAAGGTAGCACATCATGAGAGGAACATTTTTTGAGCCTTATAAGGGACGCAAAACGGAAGTGCCCTTTTGTTTTATAAATAGTTTTATGTGCATTTATACACATTTTTAACATTTACATATATTTATAAACATATGTACAATGTAATTATATGTACATCAGCGTTTTTCAAAAACTCTTTTGTTTAAATCAAATATATCACATACGTTCACGTTTCGGAGAACAAACAGTGTTGTTTTATATAGTTTATTGTAAAAATCTCACTACCTACAATGTTATTTTCAATTTTTAAATATATTATATAAATAACATGATTAATTTTTATAATGTATAGAAAAAAAATTACATCCTCGTAATTTGTTAACGCACTTATAATCAAGTGTCACAGCGTGATACAGCGTAGACACATACTAAAGCCAGTTGGCGACAAGTCTAGAAACTCACTAATTATGTTGGAAAGTACTATATCATCTGCCCAAGTACTTTGCTGGCAGTTATTTTCCACTTTACATCGTTTAAAACTGTCTATTTAGTGTTTGGCGCAGTTTTGCTCGACTGGCACACTCGTAAGCTATAACCTGAATAGCTAGAAAACAGTGAAGTAAAGGCATTGTCTTTAATAGAAACTACAGAGCGTCCTTACACATGTATTATTGTAGTAGCGAATAATAAAATAGAAGCAGAAATATAAATATACAAAAGCTCGCTAGTACAAGAAATGACTATTCATGATATCATGGTTCCTTTGTGAGATATCATCATTATATTCAGTCATTTAATATATTACATATATTTCAAAACATTGAAACGGTTAAAGTTTAATATTAGTGATTCTTCACTAACCTGTCATCTTGTAAGTGCTTCAGTTCACTTAGCTCCAATTCTCTCCTCAGATTGGAGACTTCACAGAGAAGCATATCCCTCTCCGTCGATACTTTCTCCAACTCCGCCCGAAGTCGTACGACCTCATTGGTCAAATCCATCGTCGCCATTTTAACGGCTATCGATAACCACTATCGACACAGCACATCACTTATTTCAGAATAGACCAATGGCGTTCACGCATTTTCAATTTCGCATGAAAGTACCGCACTATTATCGACACTTCACTCAACTATGGTCCGGAGGCTCGCTACATTGCAGGCATCTGAAACAATATATCATTCTTTTAGTGCTGAAAGAATTGGTATGGGAATGTTGAATATTTTGTTCATAAACTACTGTTGTATGAAGTCGCAAACTCGGCAGCTATGTTAATATAGGGGCATAAATAACTGAAATTGTTCTCTTTTTTTTTTGTTTTGTGAAAATAGAGATTTCGCCCCATTCTCATATACACAAATGTATGAAAATGGAAATTTCTCTATTGTTAAATTATTAATGGTTTGTTGTGTTTGACCTAAATAATGTGAGCGCTGGTGAGGCAGAGGATTGATTTACTATAGAAGCCTATATCTACTCCAAATGCTGCACAAGTATACTTGTCGTTTGTATAAATTGATACAAAGTTGGCATACTATATAATATGTATTTAATAATAATTGTGTCCATAAAAATAAAACAACGTTAATATTCAACAAAAGGATTAAAACTATTTAAATATATAAAACAAAGAAACCATATTATCTTAAATATAATATTAACCGGGCGATAATTAAAACAAAAATTGCCAACAATTATAAAGTAAGATAAATGAAAATATCAGTTTCAGTAACGCTTCCGTATCGTGGCTGTTATCTTTTGAGTAATCGAGTCGTTTTAAAAACAATGACAGCGAGAACACCTGGTGTACAATTATGTAGATGTGATGCGTCATGGATTTATCTGTGTAGTCTCGAGAAGTGGAAGACGAGCTAAATTGAATTTTTGATCAAATACGTTGGTGTTTTATGCTTGATTTTTTTTTTATTAGTAGTAATTTTGATATTTTAAAGTATCTTTTAATGTAAATCTTAATCTAATGTAATGTTTCAATTATTTAATACCATTTTATATAAATGAGTAGTTCAAGATAATTGAACGTTTTATTTTTAATGTTATTGCCTTTTTGTGTTAAGCTTCACAGTTAAATATAGTTTATTATTTTAAAAGATAACAATTAACTATGTCAACCCTTATCTGAGCAGATCACGAAACAATCATCTAAACAGTTAAATAGTCGTAAAAACGACAGACTTACGCCTGTATCCACTTCATATAGCACTCCTTCGGAATCCACTTAATCACATGGCCCAGAAAGAATCCCGACACGTGGGTGTAAGGTAAATTCAATTCGGTAGCGTATTTCAGTTACAAAAGGTACGTGGCGAGCGTTTTAATTCACCTTTGTTAGTCGTGCTAAATGAAATTTTCAGTTACACGTGGTGTTTCCAATTAGCTGCTCCCGGGAGCGATGGATAATGTGTCTATTTTAATTTGTTGTAAATGTTAACTTTAAGCACGGTGCTGAAATTTTAAACTTTAATATCATTGAGATTTGAATCTACAATTAATGAGAGATTGAGATTCTCCCGGTATAGTGTTAAAGGAAACGGTTATTGAATACACAAAAAAGATATGGGATACGTAGCAGAGCGTGTGGAGCAACAAGTATTATACTTTTTAAGTTATCAATTATCCTATCCTATTTTTTTATACTTAATCATAATTTGAAAGTTTGAAAACAAGAGGTCCTTCAGAAGCTTTAATTCATCATATGATTTGATAAATTACATTATTATATTATAATAAATCTCGCAAGCGAAGCAATAAAATAGCAAATGTTTCAAAAATAGTGACAAAGCTGAATCTTAAATGAATTTACGATATATGATTTTATATTTAATTATATATAAATATAGCAATAGGTATATGACACTAAATAATTTTCTTCAAGTAAGCAATTAAACTTGTAATGTGAAAATGTAGATGGTGAAGATTAAACACAACTTACTTTGAGAAATAAAAATCCACGCTTCATGGCAATAAATATTACGTCAAAAATGCACTATTAAATTATTTAAATCTGTATATATGTTTTTTATACATATTCATAAATAGAATTGATTTCAGTTTACTATCTCTGTAAATAATTTTTTAAACAGAAATAGCACCCATTATTATAATTTCCTCGCTCTAGTAACAAGATAAATCGCGGCGTTAAGTTCTGGCAAACACTTAACATGCAATGTGTCAAAAGGCACTAAGTTGAGAACACAATGTCTTAAGTCTTAACGTGGACCCCATCGTCCTGGAATTATTTTTTCTCTTCGAAAAATAATACGCCACACGTCGATTTCGACCGGAAAATAAGAGAGAGACTTTGTTGGCAGTAGGTTCTTTCTGCCTAAAGTACTGTAATACTTAAGCGTGAAGGTCAAAAGGATCTCAAAATATATAATTAGTAATTTAGTTCCTTCAATTCGTACCTTAGATACATCAAATGAATATTTGGTATGCTTTTAACGTTTAGGAAGAAAGTTATGTTTAAGAAATTATATATTAATATAATATTTTTGAGATATATAACATAACATATAATATTTATGACATTAAATATTAATTTCGATTAATCAATCTAGATGGCGTTACTCGTATCACACGTAGAGTACATATGAGACCGATTTTTAAGACATTTTTATCTTACTAGCAAAATACAGCTTAAATAAGCAAATGACAAAAATATAATTCATCAAAGACCTGAATGAGAGCACTCAGAGATTTTATTATTTCATTTCCTCGCTTTAGTAAAACAAAGCACGGCGTTTAGTTACACCAATCAACACGTAATGTGACATTACGTAACGTAACATCTCGAGACCACTAAAGAATAGAGTATCTTGTCTAATTAAAGCGTTAAAATATAACAAAATCTAACCACAGCGAAAAATTTTGTGATGTTTCGTCCTCCCGTCTTTGTAAAGCACATGGAACACGGCAAGTATAATTCATCCCCATTAATCTCAAATATTTAAATACATATTTAGATATAAAAAAAATTATAAACATAACGAATAAAATTTACTAACTCGACTTATACTTTTACATTTTATGTGGCTTCTTATGTGGCTTATGTGGTTTCAAATAAAACGTTTCTAGAGTAAAACTTTCACCAAAAGTTGATAAATGTTGATATATTTTTCTCTTCAAAGCAGAGAAGAAACTACATACTTAATGAAATTTTCCGAACTTTAAGAGATTTTTGTTTAAACATCGATGCCTTCTTAAAGTATATTACGTTATTAAAATATTAAAGCTACATATTTATTACATATAGGTCGTGGTTTTTTTCAGTCGTCTATTTTTGGACACCCCGTCTTGCCTTAATTTACTGTTATGGTAAACTTATAAGTACTATTTAATTATATATAAGTGAAAATACCGTAAATACTTTTATGAATAATTATTAAAGGAATGCTGTTGCTTTCTATCTCTTCTATTCTATATATAAACTGAGATTTGTATGTTTTTTAAATATAGAGGCAAGAACTTAAAAATAAAACGTATATTCATATTTTTATACGTTAATATTTAGTTTTGAGTCAGTAACGCCATCTGTAATGATCTACCGTACTTTCAACTGCCCAGTTAAATTAATACTTTTTGCCGGTAATAGATAGCGCCACCAGTATATAAACAGATCAATGTTTATGTTTTTTTTAAACTTACATATACAAATATAGTCGTAGAATATACGAAGCGTGTGGAATAAATTCAAGAACTGGTGATTTTATACAAAAAAATTACCAGTTCCTTACTTATGTACTCGTGATATTTTTACGTTAGTTTAAACAGTAACTTAGTAGTATAACGTTGATAACTATGTATAGGTTTAAATTATTTTTAACTATTTTTAAAATATTTATTCGACATTAAGAATTAAAAAAATATTTTTACAAAAAACCCATCTATTCAAAATTGAGACGCGAGTTCTTGTTCTGAAATTTTTGGACTTTTTATAATATATATACTTTTTTGTCGATTTATATTTGAATTGGGGCCAAAAGTAACATATTTATAATTTTTTCTTGGTTTCCGTAGACCATTTGATCGCCTACAAATTAGAGCCGTTCGAATCAATGGGGACTCAATAATCTATAAAGGCAGGCTGATATGACTCGGAACCTTCAAAAAGTGCGTCTATCTCCACCTTAAAGGCCGGCTACCCACCTGTAGCTCTGGGTTGTGAGCGGCGGTGATCACTTACCATCAGGTGACCCGAACACTCGTTTGCCTTGTCCTCTTCCATAGAAAAAAAATCTTTTAAAAAATCTTCCTGACACTATGAGGTTTGAAGTATTTGCATCGTTATGACTAAATAAATAATTTAGTATATTATATACAATGTATGTAAAACATCGTGTCGTAGCGTTGAGTAAGTTTCATTCACAGTTGGAGAAAGAAATTGTTTTTTTTTTCCCGCTGCGGTAAAACTAAAGTGCGAAACCACATAATCTTTTGATTTCTGACAGAAATCTGACTGACAGAAATCTGACTGACAGAAGGAAAAGAAAATAAAAAATATATTATATAGTTTGAACCGAAATCTATTCATATTTTTATAAATGTTGCAACAATTGCACCACAGCGCCCAAGGAACCTCTCCCGATCCATATAAAACTAGTTCAACATTAACTGGAATATTGGGACGAGTTTTAAAGTTTATTACTCTTGTAAATTATGCAGATTAATAGAGCGTTAACTATTTGTGTTATATGAAAAATAGGACAACGACCTAAAGTCTAATGGAGATTGCGACGGCTTTTGTTGAGAAACGATCTAGCTATCTCTACGATTTGAGTATTATACGATATGGTGGCCATAAATGTTACACGACTGTTGTAAAGAAATGTAAGTCATAAAAGAGCTAAAGTAGAATACAACTCATTAAAGGGATCGAATCTATATTCTGTAACCGAATATCATTAGTAGTAATGTTTTCTCGTTCTAGTAGACAAAGCGCGGCGTTCAGTTTGGCCACTCTACGCGCAATGTCTCTAAAATTAAGCGGAAAATAGGAAAAGGAGTGCAATCATGTAAGTCTTCTCTGCCTACTTTGCTCTACGGGACAGAAATGTGAAACTGCTCGTGCGTGAACTCAAACAATATAAAAGGAAAAAAAAGTTTATATTAACAAGAAAATAAACAATATTTCGATATTTTTACTGTTAATTTTAAATCAAAGATCATTCTCAAAATTTCTGCATGTACGTAATAAAATTTTAACTCAATTTACACATCGACGAACCTGTAACAACGTTATATTAAAACCAATGGCCTTCAGCTTTTTCCGGTTCGATTTAACTCAGTTATAAGTCTCCAAAAAATTAACTGGTTTAGTTTAAAATGTTCAGCGGGATTTTGCTTGCGTTACCTAAGCTGGGAAGAAGATATATGAAAAACTATTATACAAAATTATTACAGGCATTTATCGATGCAGTCAGACGTCAAAACAATAACTTTTAAGATTTTCAGTAGTTTTCACTATTGTATTTTAATTTTAAAAAATTAACAATTTAAAGTATTTAGTTCGACAAAATTGTCATAAAAATGCAAATGTACATACAGCGATCAATTACAATTTTATTATATGTACATGACATACATATGCTATGCTCATTCATTGATCTAATTTTATACTTATACTACACTCGCTTTGTCCCCTCTTTACAATCGAATACGATTCTTCCAAACAAATTTCATTACTTTGAGAAGATTAAGAGACAATTAACATTTTTATGTACAAGTTTGAAACAGATCTCTAAAAAGTTATAGAACAATTTTTAAACTTGTTTCTCTCACTCGGAGTATTGAATTATTTTTATTATAATGTAGTTTTAGTTTCGCCACTTCACAAAGAAATTTTCTTTGCCTACCCTGCTATATGCGAGATGAATTGTGAAGCTGATGTATTTTATTAATAATAATAACTAGTTATTTTGTAAAATAAACGTATAAGCTCAATTAGATGAAAGCAATGTTTAACCCTTTCGGAAGTAGCTGTTCGAGGTAATTCTTAATAAACATGCTTGGTTCCTCGTACACGCCGCTTGGGTTGGACACGCGCCAAACAATACGCCACTTGAAAATTGATGAACTAGGAAAATATTTAGTAGGCGCAAACGACTGCTCTATAGTGAGGCTTTGTTTACAGTGCTTGGAAATTGAGTTGCTGTGGTTCAAAAGTTTCATATAATATAGTTATAACACTTATCCCCTATTACTATTTGTTTACCTATAGACAATTAAATTTAGATTTTTTCTGATAAATATAAAAAAAAAAGATTAAAATATCCATTTAGTATATAAGCGGCCAATATCACCGAACCATCAACGAATACGCATTTAAGCATCTTGAATTTTTGTTGAAAACAAATTTCACATCGTTCAAAAGTAAAGGGAAAAGGCGCAATACCTACTGTAATAAAATCAAGTTAAATGGACAAATTATCTCGTGCGATGACGCGTGAACCGTGAGAATGCTTTAAAATTACAGTGGAGACAACAGGCCTAGAGTTCTGTATCTTCATGCTTATTATCTTCAATTTGAAAGAAAGAAAAGAGACTTTGTGAAGCATTGATTACTACAGTACTGTAGTACCTACTATGGTAGCGTTGTAGGAGGTCTCGTTTATCGTTTTATTAAAGAATTTTTGGATTTTTTACTAGTCAATTAATGATTTTCACAAAATATAAGCTTTATGAAAAAAAACCAAGGAAAAGTCGTACATTTTTGAAAGAATCAGCAATTTTCGGTCAGATTTGAATCGGTAATTATTATACATTTCAAGCAATATCTATCTACATGTAAGAACTTTGTGCACTTTTTTCTATTTATGATACAGGGTCTATAGTTTCCAATATTCTTATTTGTATACAATCGCAAAATATCTATTACACCATATTGCGAGCTACCTCACGTACGAAATAGACGTACTGACAACTAATATAATACAAAGGAAATTGATTCACAACAGTCGCAACTGAATTTCAAGCAATAACATAATGCGACTAGGGTCAGTTGGTATCAACGTCAAACTTAAACAGTATTAGCGACTGATCTTCGAATCCATATGGCCTTTATAGTCTCATAACGTAACGGGAGATTTACGAGGAACCCCATAAAATCGACAGCCCTAAGCCAATCATGGTGGGCCTGAGCGAGAATAATTAATTGGGTCGTTGAGGCTTTAAATTTTTACACGGCCCACCCACTCCTGTATTGTTGAATATCTATTTTCACTTACATTCTATAGATCATCATTTTTGTTTAAACGCCAATGGGTACGGTTATTGATCGACTGATGTTTCATTTTGTTTTGTTTTCACTGGAGCAATTTTGTTATATCGGTAACTTTTCGTTCTTTATGGACATTGTGAATAAAAAATTATGTTTGCAATACGTCTATGATCCAATGTGTGGTAACTAAAGTGTCAAATCTAAAATAATAATATAATATAAAATACAATTATTTTAAGTCCCTACTATTAACTAAATTACGCATAAATATATTACAATTGCCTCTCTTTAGCCATATACCTATTTACATGGACACCTTTTTAAATACTCGAAGCTTACAAAGTCTCAATATTTCATATTTCATACTTAAAACGGGTTTACTTCGCTCTCCCTTGTAATATGAAAACCCTATAGTATTTCCGCGTTGTTTCAAACGTACTTATAAACGCTGTATTAGAACACTGTCCTGTATATATCTGGTATTCTTCTATTCAATTTAATTAATATATAGATTATATCAATTAAGTAGTCATGGCATGTGACTGGGCGGGTTCGATTTTCACTTGGGGGAGTGCAAAATTTAATATTTTCATTTCCTCGTTTTGATTACAAGGCAAAACGCAGCGTTAAGTTTTACCACTCAACTCGCAATGCCTCCTGAAATTGGGGTAAAATGTAGTTCGGAATAACCTTTTCAAGAACGGAGTGTTACGACCCAGGAGCGTCTTGATATTAGGTAATCATAACACTACATGGTATGTGCTTCAAATAAATACTTTATTTCAGTTTTACGTTGTATCCTTAAATAGCAGGTTAGGCAGAGGGAATTTAGGCGCATATTTATTATATCTCTCTTAACTCTGGGATTGCAAGATCAGATGGGCGGCGGGATACGGGCCCTGGTGTTAGGACACCCCGTTTACCACACATCGCCCGAGTTTGTGACATTGCGTATTGACGGAACTTAACGCTGCGTTTCATCTTCTTACTAGAGTGAAAGAGTAAAAAAGTTCGAACAATACCCGGACATCGTAAACGATCTGCATCACTTAACAGACTACGTCTTAATGTGAGCAAGATGACATCATACAAACGTCGAGCTGCAAATCTAAAGTGAAAATGAAGCTAAAATTACGAGGAGTTACTCCGTGAATACGGTTGTTTGTAGGATGACCAACAAATATTAATATCGCCGATTTGGTGCAACAATGACGAAATTGCACTTTTTCATTAAAAAAAAAATTGTAATAAATGTGGAAAGACGATTTATAGTTAGATTGGGATATATTCGTGCAAATACGTCTTCGTTATTTAGATTAGATTAAATCAACAACAAGATTACGTTTTAGAAAAAAAAGTTTGTTTACGTCAAGTATTTATATATTGTAAAAATGTTTTTACTATGCTGTGTGACTCTTAGGTTCTTATGATTCATTTTTTCCTAGTGTCAAACAAAGGCCACGTTAATCAATTGCTGTCTAAATTCTTATGTTTTCATACTAGATAAAGGGAGGGAATCTCATGTGACAGACATGAAGACACATCACTTTTCACTTTTCGCCCAATTTTCGTGCGTGTTGAACGGCACGCCGTTATGTCAATCAGATTAAATATATGAATATTATTATTTCTTTCAATAACTTTCGCGTTTACAGACATATCCTGTTCTACTGATATATCATAAATAGGATTCGATTTGTGTTTAGGCCACATATTTGTATTTTTATTACTGTAATCTATATTATATATTTATTTTTCTCCAATTAATAATTTTTAACTTAAGACATTCCTAATTTTCTACCTACATCATGGACACTCGACAAACGTATCGGGATACACTTTTACTCGCATTCCTAATACGACTGGAGCGCAGTTTCACTCCGTGCTCGCGGCATACTGAATGTGATTTACGCTGACTACATCTATCCTTTTCTATCTTATAGTGATTTTTATTACAAGTATTTTTGTCCTTGTCTAACTATAGTAGTAAAGCCTACTTGTATAGCTCTTAAACATGTTTTCATTATTTAATGAATGGACTTTTATATTACTGTTCATGATAAATAAGAATAGTTAAAGATTTGTGACGTTTTATGTTGGTTTGATATTGAAATAGAACTTTATTAGCCATTTATTAAAGAAATACAAAGTAAATTCTATTATTGGAGGAGATTATTTATTTTGAAGAGTTTTAATTTATATTTCTTAATACATATCTATAGGATTTATGAAGATAATACATAGGAGGCCAGTCGTGGCGCAGGCGCACAAAGTGTAAATGCGACTGGTTGTGGGTTCGATCGCTGATTTAAATTAATTTTGGTAATTAAATATTAAATACTTCAAAAGTAATATATGTTTGGTTTTTTGCGTTGAGATTATGTGTTTGATATTTTTGCAGGATATTTTTGTAATTCACTTGTATTTACAAGTTGTATTGTAGTTGTGTTGTATTGTTTTTTAAGTCTAATACAATAATGTAATTTGATGATTTGTAACAAAGTGTTTAGACTTACAACTTTTGTAATCTGAGCAAAAAGATACATAATTATAACAACAACAAGGTTTTTGTGGAATTTTTTTTTATTCATATAAACCGAATCGGCCTTTTTTATTATGTAATGATAAAGTAGAATTATCACATTATTTATTTACAATTCCCCTATATCTATATAGCACAAAAACCATAAATATCATTAATATCATTACAAAGTTTGCAGGTAGTTAAGGCTCGCTTGCATTAACGAAACGTAACGCGAGAAGGGAAACAGACAACACTTAGCGGCGCCAAGTGCCCGTAGAACGAGCCTTAGTGGTGTCGTAGGAAACATAAATAGTGGTTAGCGTGGCGGTGTGTGGCTAATTACTCGGAGGAGGTGTGGAATAGTACATTATAATTAATTAATTAATTAACATATTATAATTGTTAAAGTTTATCTAAAGTCTTGAAAATATGAGTTTTTTACTGTTATTTTTTTTTTCAGTTTCACGCTTCACCCATTCAGTATAGGCAGGGGGAACCTAAAGTTATGACAATATGTCCCCATTTTTCGCTAAATTCTGGAGGCATTGCGTGTTGAGTGCCGGTAGGTACTTGACGCCGCGATTTGCCTCAACACCAGAGCGCAGAAATGTAAATATTAAATATTTTATTTTCTCGAGTGGGAATAGAATCAACATAATGTCGCATTTACAGTCACAAGCTTGTGCCCCTGCATCCCGACTGCCTTGTTAATTTATTGTATTAAGGTTAAAATACAAAAGTGACATACAAAAATATTTGCATACATTTTCTTTTATCAAAGGCATAACTGATGAACAAAAAGATCTGGATATTCACAAGAACATGATCTTATATGCGATACTAAATTTACTTATGTATTTCACAAAAAGTATCGTTCTTCCTTGTACGCTGACACTTGTATCACTTTCGATCTTGTTGCTTCAAGCGCTTACTAGAAATCTTTACCGAGAACTGTCGATTAAATCTGGACAAAGTGCGGTGTTCGGATTTTCCAAATAGAAAATGGAGTAGTTATTGACTACTTTCTATCTTGCAAAAATTCGTCGCAATTAGTGGAGATTTAAAATTTTTTATAAATAATACAAGTTATTTTGGCACTAAACTTTAGATGTTCGATGTATTTTTAAAAGAAGAAAGAAAATTAAATTGATGTATAAAATTCGTATTTTGTAATAAATTACATTCAAATCTTATTAATAAGCGTACAATATTAATCTGAGAGATATATTTAAAAAAAAATACCTTATTTCGAAAGGGAAATGCGTTGAAACGTTTTCGTCTGTACATGGCTTAATATGATTTATTTAACAATTTCTAAAACTCAGTCTCGCAAAGATGAATATTAAAATCCGGCTTCACGATCTTACACTTTCGTAAGCAAAAAGTCTCATAACTTTGATCCGATTTTCATTCATTCACCGTAATTGCTAAGTCAGCAATTTGTTTGTTATCTTATTTAATATAGAAAAAAATCTAATCTTTGAGACCAGCCGTGGTACAGGGGCACATTTGTGACTGTAAACGCGTAAGGCTGTGGGTTCGATGCTCACTCGAGCAAAAACTTGGCAAAGCGCTGTGGTGAGCTCCGCTACTCAATATACAATTCTTCCAGAATTCAGCAGAAAGTGACATGCGTGATACAGCAAACGTGAAGCTGATGAATAAGAAAAAGATCTAATCTATAAATGTTTTTAAATCTCGCTGTGATTTATAGACTAAAGCACTTATAATAAATTACCACGAATTGCCATTAATGACATTAAATCAAGATTCTACTTACTCTATAAAATGATATAAAAATTGAGTTCACACTTATTAACCCTTAAATATTTTTTTACCTATGCTTGCTCTGTAGCTCTGCCTATGTTTTACACAAAGTTTCATACCGCCACTCACAACACAACAGAGAACCGATTTTCTTGACACTAAGTTCTCTCTGCCTTCTCTGCTATAGAGGAACAAGCGAGAAGCTTAGTCATTTTATACGCTAATAATATTCCCACCAATGTACCCACTGTGATACTTCTTACAAAGTACCTTCATAAGATATGTAGAGCACGTGTACTCGTAGTTCTGACAAATGATTAATACTTATTCGAAGAAGGTCACGAGGGCCCTTTGTGCCGAAACCATATTTCATATCTTCCCATTAAAGGTGTGAATTAGAATAAAAATATAATAACATAGTCTATCTATGGATACATGTACTCGTCTATACATTATATATATTATTTCAATACAACATAGCAGGATAGGAATTGTGTAATCTCTAACGGAGAGCGGAGTATCTTAACACTAGGTTCTGTTTAGGCTTTACGAACTAATCTATGTAGCTCTGGCTAATATTTAATATCAACAATAAATATCATAAAAAAAATCACAATAACGTCCAGTTGTTCTTAACAGAGGTCAGAGCTGAGACCAGTCTTGACGCAAGGGCACAAAGTGTGAGTGTAAAAGCTGGTTGTGGGTTCGATCCCCACTCAAGTAAATGAAATATTAATATTTCCGTTTCTTCGCTCTGGTGTCGAAACAGAGTGCGCCGTTGAATTCCGCTACTCAACACGCTATGCCACTAGAAATGTGTGCGGGATACAGCGAGAAGCTGATGTTCAGAAAACGTGACAAACCATTATACCTACCTACCGATACTCTTCACCGATTTGAAATTTTAAATAAAGTAATAGCGCCAGAGGCCATGACTGTTAAATTACTATAGACTTTATAGCCCAGACTAAATGAAAAAAAGTTTCAGAATTTAAATGTACACAGCTAAAATACGTATAGAAACTTTCACCATATCGAGCGGAACTCACAGAGTCGTTTCAAAGCGTCGTAACAATTTATTTTAACATTGTTGCCAAATGTTTGCTTTATCTTTCAAAAAATTTCATTGCTCGTAATTAGATTAGTAATGTGTTTTTTTTTTATATAATTTTTTATTTATATAAAAAATGTGTTTGGACTATAGGAGAACTATTTCATTTATCTATGTAAGGAAACAAATATATAATGAGAACAATTATATTTTAAATACAAACGCGACAGGTGCTTTGGTTCGATTTTAGCTCAAGAAAATTAAATATTTTTTATTTCCTCACTCTGGTAACGAGGCAAAGAGCGGCGTTGAGTTCCGCCGCTTAACATGCCATGGTTCCAGAGCAATGGAAGCCTAAAGTGTTAATATTAGGTTCCCAGGATCCCTATGTGTAAATTGCTATGTGAGGGGTACAGCGTGAAGCTGATGAATGATGGTTCAAAACGGTATATCTGTTGGTATTAACATGTAAAACCTTTAAAGGTGGCCATTTACCTTTCATTTTAAGTTCAAGCTAATTTGAATATCACGAGTTTGAAGTATTTTTGTGTATTATAATTATTATAAAAGAAATCAGTCATACATATGAATATCGCGCTCTTTATTATAATATAGGATTGACTTATAAAAAAAAATAGGCATTTTTGAAAGACGAAAATAAAAAAGTAAATTTTCCAAATGATTATTTATTTACCAGTGCTTCGGAGGGACCGCTGGTGAGAAGAAACACCAAGAAACTCACCAGTAAGTCTTTCTTCATCTTATGATATTTAAAGTTACAATGTGCGTTTATATTATTATCCTAAGATACATTACACTAAAAATAATTTACTATGTTTTTATATCTATTTTAATAATTCGTATATATATATTATTTCAAAAAGCTCGGATACCATGTTCTGCTTTTATATTTTCATCTCACCTAGTATTCTTTTTGGTCGCAATGGGTAATTGTACCATAGTTAAATCTCCAATCTCTTTTGCAGAATACTTTTTAAGTTGAAGAAAAGCATCTCTATTTTATTATAATGCTATTGAAGTTTCCAGTCATAGAAACGTGTCATTATAATTCCATTTTCCTAGCTTAAGCCTGTACAACGATTCTTGTTTCCACTCACAGCTTTCTAAGTCTCGGCACATGTCCGTTTCCTTCGAAAATTAAATTTACGAAGGTTTTACTCAAGAGATACTCACATTTCTTTCTTTTCCTTCATATTATAGTATCAAGGTTCTTATTTTTATATATTTCTTGCCTCTCTAGTTAGACAATATGTACATATATGATTTCTGTAGATTGATAGCTGCCAGTCTAGACTTGAGTTTGCATCAAAACTCGAGGCATAACTCATCATCCAAAATGGAATGGCATATTCGCACTGCACTTTCATGTCAAATATTTTGTAATTCAATTAAATATATAGATTTAGTAAGTAGTACTTAAATCGTATTCCGTAGTGCGTTGACCCGCTCTTTTGTTATGGCATCGGCTCGCTAGACTGGAAAATGGGCGTAGGATACCTAATAACACCTATTGATTTTTACTTAGACGCCATGTAAATATAATTTAGATTACAATACGGATGTGAAAATATAAGAACATTGGAATCAAAAAGACAATTTTATCTAAGTATACAAATAAAATCGATACATATATAATAAATTTTCAAAGTTACAATAATACAATATTACACAACCTCTTATATTTTGATAAACTAAAGCAAATAATCTTAATAAAAGAGAAAAAAAAAAACGTTGAAACGCATACTAAGTTACCCACGTGCTATGCGCATACTTCGTATCTTTAGAAGGGCAGATGCGCGCGCCCACCTGGTGTATTTAAGATATTTATTTACAACCAGTTTTATATCAATATACGCCGTTAAGAATTTCTTATATTGAAATGCACGATTTATGTTTAATTATGTTGTATGTTAAATTAAGGCTTACTTTATATTATAATTCTAATAAATAAGGTAATATAAATTGTTTATACTGAAGAAACTTACATTTAGTATAGTTTGTAAACATGTTATATAATTTATACTTAACATTGCAATTTTTTTTAATAAAGTCTAATGTAAAAAAAAAATAACATTTTAAAAATTACGTTTCCACCAACTTAAATGGGTAAATAGGGGCTTAGATTTTAATAGGTACCAATATACATTGATACCTAAAATTTAAGCCTATATGTTATGGCTCTAAAAAGATTTTTAAACACCGAATAAATCAATATTAATTAAAAAATTCTTACGTTCAATGCTGATATAAACTATGTATGGGATTTGAACCCTCATCTATCCCTCTTGCGCAATACAGTAGAAGCTCGATTATCCGTCCTTAGTTATACGGATTCACGATTATTTTTATTACTATCTGTAAATCTATAAATCGTATGTTGGAAAATGTTAATAATTTCTTAATAAACGTTGATTTTTGTTGATATGGACTTGTTGCTTTTAATAGACATATAACAACTTTGTACTACATATGCACAAACCAGTTTTTCTTTTTCTTAAAGAGTTTCAGTTTTTCTTAAAGATTCGATTATCCAGATTTTCAATTATCCGAATGACTAATGACAACAATTATTCCGGTTAATTGAGTTTCTACTGTATTAGGAACTTATTATATGAAATAATCAGAATTAATTATGATCAAGTGCTAACATAAACAAAGACCTGTTTACCAAAAAAACACCATAAGCCTGTTAGAAACATTTTGAATATTAAAAACAAAACCTTGAATAACACTAGAGAGCGATTTCAATTTGAAGAAACAACAGTAGAACAATTGTTTCCGTATCAATTTACAGTGTTTTATCACAGATTTACTTTATACTTTAACCCAGATGAGATTGTGGATGAAATATAGGCCAAGAGATAATGCATCAGGCGCACGTCTCATATAACCGACTAACAACTAGTTTATAATCAAATTTCAACGGCTGCAGAACAGGTGTCTCAGTTGATTTGTTAACGAATCATACATTGAGATAATGGATTTAGCCCGAAGGTTGTAGAGAAGGTGCTCTATATAAAATTTGTGATAAGTAAATTATTGTGACAAAAAATTGGATTACAAAGTTTAAAGTAACTATGATTTTTATTAGCAAGAAGTTTTTTTTATTTTATTTCAAAAATCAAACTGATTCACCTTAATATTATGTTTTGATTGGGATATCACTTGTACAGTATAGTAAATTCAAAAAGAACGGACGAGCAGTTTTAACCCGTTTTGACTGCGCCAGAAAGACGATTGTGTTTTTTGAGCGTATCGCCGAACAGCTGGACTGTTTTTGACATATGGAGTGTCGTTGAACTTTTCAGAATTGTAATGGTGACATGGGCTATATAGAGTGTCAAAATGGCACTCGCGAATGAAAGGGAATGTGTTTTTCTTACCACAGGCAATATTGTTATTAAATGAAAGCCAATAAAATATTCGAATAAAAATGATTACTGTAAGCACAAAAAATTGTGAACCGAACAGAGAAAAATAAGCAATCAAATACTTGAAGGTAGTGCAGGTCCCAAACTAATAATAGTTTGTTATCTACTTACTGGCAGGGAAAGGCTGAACAAGCACACATGCACACATAATTTGCCGGAAAATACAACACAGAGATTGCAATTAACACTATGCAATTTAAAGTTACGGATCTTACCGTCGTCCAAGACGCAAGCGGCGAGTCAAATCAAAGTAACAGAGTTAGAATTTCGAAACTTAAGTATCCCGAACGTTATAGCACGATCTGTACTCAAAGTAATAAATCAAAAGCAACTTATTACTTTAGCACGTTAAAAACTTATTATATATTATAACTTATTGCGACCTACTTACTGCCATCAGCCTGGCGCTGGGAAATTAACATTGAGAAATGGACAATTAAAACACTTATTTTTAATTCCTGTGTTTATTTGCCTTATGAACATTTCATAAACTTTTTAGTGCTTACACTGAAAATTGAGAAACGGAGTGTCTTAACACTAAATTCCCTCTGCTTAGCCTGCTGTGTGCGGGATACAACGTGTGGCTGATCTTTTTTTTAATAATTATTTTTTCACTTTAGCTTATAAAAGAGCGATTTACGTAATAGTTCTTTGATTTTGGTCCTTAATTCCAAACTTTTTTATTTTACGCCTTTCCTATACAACCAAGGGCCTGTAGAGAGAAATTTGTGTCAACACACTCCGTTCCCCATTTTCCTATAGAACTAAATACATTGGAGGTGCACAGTCGCATCATTTCTACAATAAAAAAGAAACTAAATCATCTTGAAATTCAACTACTTCTGTCTTCAATATCATACGACAACAACAAACGAAAATCTCTATTTTAATAAAGATAATTTACAAACATATTGGTATTATTGAAATTGTTACCAGATGGTTGAACGTGAATCGTGAAGATTTCGCGCGTCGTGTTGGAAGCGAAAAGCAGTGAAATAAAATAAAAGTTCAGAATACACTTGAAGACAAATGGCAAAGACGGAGAGCTTTAGGAGTAACAATTTTAGATTTTTGTATGCTAAATTTGTTTTAAGCATTAAAAACGAAAGCTAACTTGTTGACATTACAAGACCAACTTATTTGGAGTTTTTTGTAGCACAAGATCGAAACCACATAAATTGTAAAAAAATTGTATTTGAACCAACAATCAAAGTGTACACTCGGTTAGATAATCAGTATTAACTGTCAATACCCTACACTACAATTGTAATACGTTTAATAATATCACTTACTATAACAAGAATCGTTATAGTCATTTTATATCAAATATCATGTCAATTATGCAACGGTGAGTCATAGGAAAAATTCCATTCTACACGTAACAAGATTTGTAGGAGACACACTATTAAAGTAAGACCACTTCATTCATCAATAATAAATTAAAAATTGCTGAACGGAAATTTTCCAGCATAAATGAATTGTGCGTAAAATACATTTTAAAGCGTTTTTGTATTAATAATTAACTATGAGATCATATTTATAAGAAGACAAAGAATAAATAATATGAAGCCAAGGATGAATAAGAGAAAATAAAAGTATCCAAAGTAATTATAATATTTGCCACCATATTACATCAAACAACAAAGATGAATGCATGAAAAAAATATAAAGAAATTTTTACATAGATTCAAAGACAGTGGGACGATCGAAGACAAAACCAGATTTCATAGACTTACAGCTGTAGCAGATAATAAGAGATATAGCTATGACAACACCGACACACAGTCCACATAGATAGCATGCCGACCAAAAAGATAAAAGCAGCAATATATAGGATGTAGAGCATATCATCTTACACAGTGTTCGAAATAGGTCCGATGCACTCGAAGCCCGGTGAGCAAATGCCTCCCCGGGCCGTCGATGCAGCTAGCTGCGCCCCTACTCAGTGAAAACAAGATTTTCCGGAAATTTTATTTGAGAACTGTTGTCGATTTAATTTTTTTTTATATTATTTATGCTGAAAGTGCTAATGTAAATAAAATTCTGAGACAAGCTATAGTATTTTTATATGTTAAGACCGACACTTTAAAGTTATAGGAATAATTGTTGACTGAATCTGAGGCATAAGCGTAGACATATAATATAAAATGCAATTGAGTAATGGATATACATAGATTACCCTGTGTATCTATTTAGTCTCCACCTAATATGAACAACCTCCTCTACACGAAACGGAAATACCAAAAGAGAAGGTTTACGAGAAAAAGAATAAAAGTAAATCTTGCTCTTAAAAATAAAAAAAAATATGAACAGAATTGTATTATTACTATATACTTATTATAGTAATACACTTAGATATTATATTGTTTGAAACACTAAAAACACCTAACAGATTACGATTTAAAAGTAACGTGGTAGGAGCCGCAATCCCGGGCGAGACCTTAATGTAATAAACGCAGCTGTAGAGTTTTTTTTAACGAATACACATTTTACAGGATTCTGTTTTTATATAGAATTTCATATATTATTAATGAAATTTAATGGACGTTTGTTATTTTGTAAACAAAAAAATCGTATTATTCGACTATATTTTTATATATAAAAAAGAATATTGAAAAAATGTAGCAATAACACATATATAGTAAAATAAATTTCAATGTTAAATTACTTTTAAATTTTCTTATTAAGAGCAAAAGCTGTAATAAAAATTTAAAAAAAACATAAATGTAAGCATACTACTACTACTACTATCAGCCTTTTGTAGTCCACTGCTGGACATAGGCCTCCCCTAATGCTCGCCACTCCGTCCGGTCCTGCGCCCTTTGAATCCAGCGGTTTCCCGCTGTCTTCTTTAGGTCGTCGGTCCACCTGGTTGGAGGGCGACCTATACTCCTTTTGCCGAGACGTGGTCGCCATTCGAGGACCTTTCTTCCCCATCGGTTGTCGGTCCTCCTGATAATATGGCCTGCCCATTGCCACTTCAGCTTGCAGATTTTGAGAGCTATATCGGTAACCTTTGTTCGTCTACGGATTTCATCGTTTCGAATTCTGTCGCGTAGAGAAATACCCAGCATAGCTCTCTCCATCGCTCGCTGAGCGACTTTGAGCCTGTGGAAAAGGCTTGCGGTGAAGGACCACGTCTCAGCGCCATAAGTCAATACTGGCAACACACACTGGTTGAAGATTTTAGTTTTTAAGCATTGAGGTATGCTAGACGACAGGATATCTTGTAATTTCCCAAACGCTGCCCATCCGAGTTGGATTCTACGAGTGACCTCTCTCTGAAAGTTGGACTTACCCATTCGGATCGCTTGTCCCAGGTATATGTACTCATCAACAACTTCCAGAGGTATGCCATCAACAACGACCGGCATGGGTGTAACATGGACGTTAGACATGATCTTTGTTTTGTCCATGTTCATCTTAAGACCCACTCGTTGTGAGGCGATATGGAGGTCCCCTAGCATAGTACTGAGTTCCTCCAGGGACTCTGCCAGGATTACTATGTCATCGGCAAATCGAAGGTGTGTTAGATATTCGCCGTTGATGTTAATACCATGCCTGTTCCACTCCATCAACTTAAACACGTCTTCCAGTGCAGCGTTAAACAGTTTCGGGGATAAAACATCCCCTTGACGCACTCCACGCTGCAGCGGAATAGGTGCTGTTCTTCCGTCGTGGCAATGTAAGCATATTTTCTTCCAAAAAAGAGAAAAAAAAATAATTTTTACTCGCATTTCCTGATTTATTTTAGACATTTTTAAAACACGAAACAGACACAAACACACACACACATACACACACATGGGAAACTCGTCCTCATCCGCTTAATTATAATGAAATTCACATTTTTATGAAAATCAAGAGCTTAACAGCGTATCACGCCTTTCATATATGAATATTTGATGCGGTAATTAGTCTGTCCGGCGTGTGACGTCACGGGGAAAACCCGCCGGACTCCTTTGACGTTGCCGACACCCTTTGCCGAGGTTTATTTTTAAAAATTAATGCATTCGAGAGTGTTGGCGATTTTGGAATTAACTGTAACAGTTAAGTTGTTTGGCTGCTCGGTTATTTATTAATGTATTCGCTTATATATAAATAATTTTACCGCAAGTATTTGTGGACGTGTAAGTGACTATGTATTTCAATGTGTGTACTTATAATATATGTACAAAGGTAATCTAATAGACAAGACTCATAGAGGAGGAAATTAAATCTTAATGAGAACGGAGTGTGCTGACACTAGGTTCCCAAGTTCCCTCACAGATGCATTTTACACAAAAATTGCAATATATTTTCTTATAGCTATAAAATAACTAACGTAATACCTTTAGGTCCATCTTCTCTAAAAAATCCATAGATAATAATTGAAATTTAATATTGCGCAATCAGCTTACCTGGAACAAACAAAACAAATGAATAAATACCATCAAAGCTTGATCAAAAGCTCACAAGAGTTTTGAACACACAAAGAAGTTTCAAACCGATACAATTTATTCTACTAGAGAATTTCAAAACTTTAAATGAAAACTTTGACCGCTTAATTTTTCTAGTTGAAAACTACAGACTCGTTTGATAAAACCATTCAATTACTACATGAATATTAAACGACAAATACAATGTTACCGCATTACTTCTAGATACTACGATAACATAAAGAGAATAGAAAAAGTGTTGGACATCGCTGTCATTCTACGACCACGTACCGAATGAGTTTTAAAAAACAAAAGTCCACACTAGTTTTTATTATCTTTCGAACTAAGATAACTAGTGATTTAATATAACAAATATCACAAGCGTTGTGTCTTTGGAATGTGCTCTATATTTCATGGCACCCATTCATTATATAATATTAAATACTTCTATATATTACATAGCTCGACTTGTAATTAATATTAATTTATATATTTTTTTTTAATTTCACCGAACCGAAGAATCAAGTGTCAGGCATCAAATCCACAACCCTCATGTTAACAATCGCACGCTTGTGTTCCTGCGCCACTACGGCCTCATAAACCAATAAATTACAATAATGATTATTATAATAGCAGTAATCAATAACTTTATAAAAAATAATAGGATAGCCATAAACACATTAAAAGCTCTTTAGTGAATATGACCATTTAGCTTTCCCAATATTGGTACAATAGGAAACCTAGATCCACACAAACAAAGGATATAAACTATAAGAACGTACGTGAAATAACCGTGAAACCCGGAGATAGCTGCCACACGCATCTATAAAATCGCTTTTGTCCCGCACGATCATAGATCGTGACCCGTTTTACAATACAAAGCATTACTTTGAAAAATAGAGAGAGAGAGCTTTTGAAGAGATTTTCATGCGCAGTACATTTGAATGCAGGCGAAATTAGATCAGGTTATGAACTTTCAGGTTGACGGAGCCTCGCTGATAACAAAGGAAATGAAAACACTTTTTGTCACCTGTGAATTATGAACTTCTATTTAATAAATCCTAGCAGAAATAGTAGTTTTTCTGTTTGAGTTTAGTATAATTTATTCGTTCTTTAAGGCTTATGAATTTAAAAAATTAAAAAAAATATATTTGAATTTCTATACAAAATTTTTGTATATTATTTTATTTATCTTTATTCACACAATTTAATTATGAAAACACGGACAGACAACTCTCTTAACTTCGTGGAAATAATGTTAATTAGTTCAAGACAGTATTCCAAGGCATTTTATAATTTGCTTCGCTTATCTGATCATGCGAATAAAAATGTATTATATATACATATGGACTAGTAACAAACATGTCAAACCAATTAGAAAATAAATGTTTCAATCACAATAGCAATTGTAACGTAAGTTACGATTAATAATCGTATCATATGATGATGATGATGATGATGATGATGACGACTTTTTTTTAACAGCTTCACGTATAAATGTAATATATATCAGAGTAGGTATATGACAAGACACTCCGTTCTCTACTTACCGGTCGATTTCCGAGGCATTGTGAGAAAATTTTAGTTATAGTTGAAATATAATCGTGCCCACGAGTGGATACTGAATGTGTAACGATGGCATTTACACATTGACACAGCGGGCGTTGGGTTCCGCCACTCAACACGCAATGTCTCAAGAATTCGCCGGAAAGTGGGAAACGGAGGTGTGTTATATATTTATCTGCATATATTTTAGCCCTTAAAATATCATTAGAACATCGAAAATTAAATTGCTAAATATAGTTTGTTCTGCAAGAGTAAAAACATTCAATTCTTTTTAACGCTTGTTAGTACTGCGGTAGCCAGAAAAACCTATCGTCAAGACACTGTTGTCAAATCCCATCTATCAATAGTAATTCTAACTTCTAGAAAATACAAAATATTTACATCTTTCACTAGAAGAGAATACCAATATTACGAGAGCTATAAAACGATATATCATCTGATTTCAATCGCTGTTCTGTTCTTAGTTACGACATTGAGTAATTGAAAAATGCGCGGAGAAAAAGAGGTTCTCCTCGGTCTAGTCTTGATTAATGGCAACCAACAAGCAAAACGAATAAAAATCAATTAAAAAAAGTAAACAATATAGAAGAAAGTGAGATACAGTTTTTTATTACTCCAGAATAAGAAGCACGCTGTATCGTTTATATTTTGTTTCTTCTCCGTAGGATACATGGCGAAAAAATTTAGTAAAGAGCAGTTAGTAATTAGTTAGTTATTTTCTATCTTTCATCAAGTTTTAGATAATAAATTGAATGAAGCCATGAAGATCATCGATGCACAATGGGATTGTGGCCGACTGTAAACTTGAAAGTTGTTGGTTCGATACGATCCTCTCCACTCTGACACGAGCCGACTAAACGTTAAAGGAAAGCTTTTAACTTTTTTATAAAGATTTAAAATAGTTATTTAAATTTTATATAAAACTTTTCACTGAGCAACTAATGGAGCTTAGCTCGATTGAAAACTACTACAAAAGTTAAAAAGTGTTAACTTACGTGACTGACTAGCACCGATTTATGTATAAAATTTTGTACGTAATCGAATTTTGAGAAACTTATTTTTTATGGAAAAATACAAGGCAAACGAGCGTTCGGATCACCTGATGGTATCACCGCCTCCCACGACCTCGTGCAACATCAGAGGAGCTTCAGGTGCGTTGCCGGTTTTTAAAGTGGAGATGCGCTTTTTTCCATGCCATGTCGACCTGGAACCTGCCGCAGGTAGGCAATTCCACAGTTCCGTGGCGCGTGGGAGAAAGTTCCTACGAAACCGCACAGTAGTGAAGAGCCTAGCGTATAGGTGATGTGGATCATATTTTAGGTGGTGACGTACCGTGCGGTTAGAAAATTCGGCAGCTGGTAACAGGTGTTTTTAGTGTTGATAATAACTTTAAGGAACTTGTCCTTCAAAACTACGTTAACTAGTTACAAAGAAAAAATAACATCAAATTAGTAATTTCTATAATGTTTATCAAAATAAAAGTATAGAATTGTACAATATAATTGATATTTATCTTGTGTAACTTAATTTGTAATTAAGTGTATTAAGCCTTTCTTAATAATGTTGTTTAAGATTAAATAAGTATTATCAAGTTGGCAACTTAAAGGAATGGTTTATTTCTTTTAAGGATATATGTTATACCATATTGTTGTTAAATAAATGTTGTACATAATTAACTACGTAAATATAGAGTTAATACAAAACAATAAAATAAATGTTAATCAAAATGAAATTAGTGGCATTTTTCAAGCGAGAAATTTCTTATTTTTCTCTTTTTCATTATATTAAAATAAGTCGTTCGGAATGCACGTCTTAGTGCACGCTTGGGTGCAATTTAATGGCACAATTTATAGATACTGGCTAATACCCGGGATACCCAAATAGCAATAACTTTGCTTAATTGAATTTCAAGCTTTTAGTAAATGGCTTCATAGAATTACTGAATCTTATATAAGTAAGATGAGTCTATTAACATTTACTTGTAAGTTTAAACTAATTACTTTTATATATGGTTGGTTGGCAGCTTCGGGCTGTATCCTTCATGGAATAGCAGGATCGAAACTGGGAACCTAGTGTTACGATCCATTGCCACTCTTCTGTTCTCAACTTTCCGACGAATTCTAGAGGCACTGCGGGTTGAGTGGCGGGACTCAATGTCGTGCAATTAATTATTTTATTCCTTTAAGTAGGAATCAAACTCACAACCGTTAAGTTTACAAACCCCTGCGCCACGAAAGGCCTCTTTTTTATATATATTTTTTGGTTAAATTAAATTAGATATACATTATATTTTATACGTTGTATAATGTAACGTACATTTAAAATTAATTTATCTTTTTACACTCTAGGGAAACAAAATACACGTACCAGTGCTGTGTAGGAGTAGCAAGATTAAATGACTTTTCATTTAAAATATATCTACTGACTACCACAAACTACACCTACGTTTGGATAAAATGTAAATTATTTTATTAATCACCCTGTGGATGTATAACATGAATTTAAAACTTAAAAAAACACTTTTCTTTCAAAAAAAAACCTCATAATTTTCAGTAAAATTTCAAGTTTCATTGTAAGAAAGACATTTACGACCACTCGAACACATTAGGTAACTCTACGCAGCACCTGAGCGGTAATAGCCTTATGAGGTATACCTATTATACATTCAGTAAAAGTATAATCATTGTTATTTATTGTTTACTTTGACGTGTGCTCTATTCTACGGTCGTTTATTATTATTTTTTTAAGCTTGTCGCTGTATCCCGCATTCAGCACGGTAAATCCCGAACTGCGGAGGCTTTCTGTGTTGAGTGGTGGAACGCAGTACCGCATTTTGTCTTTACACCAACGGGACCAAATAAAAATATTAAATATTTCATTTCCTCGAGAGGAATGCGAACTGATAACTTGTCGCGTATACAGTCACACACTTGTGCCACAATTGGCCTTAAAATTTAATAATTTATTAAAATTATTTCGTTTTATATATTTTTTACCATTTAATATCATATTTATTTATAAACTATATTACCACTAAATGAAGTTATTTATTATTGTATTAAACTCTTTTAATTTTTGAAATACGAAAATAGATTTTAAGCAGAATAAATTTTATAATCGATTATGAGAGCTAATTTCATCGAAGAAAAATTTTTTCCGCGTAATTAATATGAACCTAAAATTACGACAAGCTATAAGAATACTACTATTAAATTAATTTCCCTAATAAATACATATAAAATTCATGAACCAAATGTAAAGACATTAATTACAGTATAATAGCAAATGTTCAACCATTCTGCACTTTAATTAGCCGAGTAATTATAATATCCGATACAGCTAACGTAATCACAAGTTCAACACACGACACAAACGAGTTAACTAAGCCTCGAACCGTCAATTTAGAGGCTAATAGTCATTTCGGTTAGTGTTAAATAAGGTTTGCTAATTTGAATATTTAAAAAATATTGTTTGTGATAATTGGGGCCAGTCGTGGCGTAGAGGCACAAAGGCGTGCGACTGTAAACGCGACAGGTATTAGATTGGATTCCCATTCCAGGAAATGAAATTAGTTCTTGAGGCTGCTTCTTTGTCGTCGCGCAGCGGCACAGGGGTGTGCCTGTAACGCGACGGTTGGTTCAATCCCCATTCAAGGAAATGAAATATTTATTTACCTTTATATTTCCATTTCTTCGCTCTGGTGTCGAGGCAAAGGGCGGCGTTGAGTTCTGCCACTCAACACGCGATGCCTCCAGAAATCGGCAGAAAGTGGGGAACGGAGTGTCTTAATTCTAGGTCCCCTCTGCCTACCCTGCTGTGTGCGGGATACAGTGTGAAGCTTCTTCCGAATTCTGAAGGCATTTAGTGTTGAGTGGCGTACCACAGTGAGGAAATAAAAATAAAATAAATATTAAAGCTTATATAATCCAAAGTTATTATATAAATAAAGAAAAAACCTAACAGAAACAAAGCAGGTGACAAATAAGACACCTGTGACACCTTCAAGATATTTTATCAACAGATTAGCGACTGGTGAGAATTACAACAGCTGTATTTACAATTACAATCTTTGTACAGAATGTGTAACTTATAATTTTAATCGTATATAAATGTGTCATTTTAATAAATAAATGAAAATATTTTAGTATAGCTCTATATATTACATAATGACGAAGAACTTCTTTGACTTTCTTTCGCGAATATGCATTTTAAATTGGTGAATAGGTATCTTAAATCTTAAAGATATAGAACCTAGAATAACTAGCTAACTCCAGGGCGGCCACGACTCGTCTTCCATGTTATATAGGTATACAAGGTCTATATAATATCAATTGTTTCAGAACACAATTGAAGGGCAGATATAGAAAACCAACAGAAGTATGTATGTATGTATGTATGTATAATATAAATCCGGAAGCAAAGTAGACAGGTGGATATAATGTTGAAATGGGGCAGGATGAAGACTCGACGCGTTCCACGTAATATTCTAAATCGTTATTGAAATTGGCTCAACGTATTTTAAATAAAGTGTTTTTGAAATTGTGTAGTTACTATAGGATGTTAGTTTCAACTCATAGAGGATTATAAATACGTAGTATAGATTATAAATATGACGTCGTGGCGCAGTATCCGTCTATCCGTTAAGTTCGTCTCCACTCTAAGTACTAATTATACTGAAATTATTTTTATTTTCTAGGTAGAAAAATCGGGGCACTAACTTAGATCTCCAGTACACAATCCATGCTAGCTGAAAAAAAAAAAGAGAAAACGAACTGGACTTGATCAAATAAATTAAATGTTAGATAAATATATTTCCTCCTGGCTTTTAAGAATAGAGATTCATGAGTTACATTTCTAACAAAAATTACACATAAGATCATCTATCTATCCATAAAATATTACTTATAAATAGAAATTACTAAAAAAAATAACTGAAAGGCCAAAACAACAGTGAGCCAAAGTTTTTCCAAGTAAATGACGAAGCGAGTGTAACAAAACGCCACGAGTACAAATTAAAGTAAACAAGGGCGAATACCGTCGAGTTTCAGCGTGGGAGAGATCAGAAATAGGCTGTTTCAGAAGTATTGTTCAAATATTATGTAGGTGGTGCAATTTAATATCAATTACAGCAAAATTGTTAGCTATGTGCTACGTTATATGTGGAAAGCTCTTAATAATAGCTTCATGCCTTATGGATGAAATAAAGGATTATGTAAAAATAAAAACAAATTCTGGTTGCAATAAGGTAAATGTGTAGTAGGTAAATTTTATTCGGCCACCAAAATATTTTTTTCTTTTTTTATATATTATATATATATTTAAAAAAAGAAAAAAATATTTTATCTTCACACTGTACCCCGCATGAACTAAGGATAGGTAGAAAAACGCCATCCAAGATACTTCACACTCGAATGGGAATCGAATCCATAACAGTCGCGATTTCAGTCGCACATGACAGCTTTGATTTTTGACTAGATAAAATTTTTATTGTGCTTTTTGATTTTAATTAATATAGCGAAGCATCACCATAATCCCTTAAATCGTGATCGGCTTGGCCGATTAATTGGCTGGTCGAAAGGTCGGCCAAAGTTATAATCGGCATATTACAAGTTAACAGCAAAAATTTTCAATTTTTTTTTAAATTTATAAATATTAAATATGTGATATATATATTTATCTCTTGTTTGAATTTTTTTATATTATTAAAATAAAAATCAAGTGTCCGCTATGACAGTCAATTGTATCACTATTGTTTTTTAATGTATTCATTTATCATACCAAAAAAAACTGTTTTATTACTTTTTCCTTCATTTCTAATTGACTTTCTCCAATCAATAGGGAATGCCTCCAGAATTAGGCGGAAAGTGGGGAAAGGAAGTGTCTTAATGGGAAATGACTGTCTCAGCATTAGGTTCCCATTTCCTGGTGGTCTGGTGTAAAATATAAAATTAAAAACATAAAGTCTTTAGATTGCTATGTCATAAACATACATACAATTTAAATCGAACTTGACATTGAGTAATCCACAACAAATAACTTAAGAGACAGTCAATAGGATTAGAGCACAAATAGCGGTCTTGAGCCGCACACAGGATCCTTTACTTGCAGTTTCAGATGCACTGTGGTCAGACTACTCGTCTAACGCAAATTATACGCAGATTGCAGTTAAGTCGACTTTGATTGTTTAGTGGTCCATAGATACATATGTTAGTATATATAATGAAGAATAGATTAGAAATATGTTGTGGAAGTTTTTTTTATATTTAGGATATTTAATTATATAATCTTAATAAGTTAGGTCTTTCAAAAAGTAATTATCTATATATCGAGCATATCTATTACATTTAGAAATAAAATTAAGAAGTTATCATAAAAAAATTAAACCACTAGATAATCAACTAAAATTAGTGCCTATTTTACAATTTTTTACGATATTTAAAACAAGTAAATATCGTAATTTCAAGTATAAAAAAAAAAACAAAAAAAACCTTAAGTAATATAGTTGTTATCAGATTTCACAACACACATCACGTATCCAGTTGCGGAACCACTCCGTAGTGGTACCGGTGCGCGTGACGTCACATCCGGTGCGCGTGTGCCGGGCGCCGCGCGTGGGCTTGTGCTACGCAAAAACAGGTGACTACATTATGTTTTGATTGACAGAGAAAATGAAACTGTAAAAAATATGTCTAAATATGTTTAAAGGGGCAAAAAGTGGTGGCAGTCGTCGTGACGCATGTGCGTAAGCGCGACGGTTGTTCGATTACCACTAGGCGGGTTCTGGAAGAATTATGTGTTGAGTGGCGGAACTCAAAGTCGCACTTCACAAATATGATTTCCTCCAGTGGTAATCGAACCATCTCTTAAGGCGTGTTTATAACTTCAAACGTCTTCCTCGTATTCTTTAGTGTCGACGAAGACGTTCGGTTCATGATTTATATATTACTTATGATTAATAATAATAAATAAATAAGTATATCTAGTATCACAGGTTTCCGCTCTAGACAATATAAATATAACTTCTATCACTAAGTTATTTAAAAACAGAAAAAAAAAACCAACATTATGCAGATTATAAACTGCGGTTCTGGATTGATACGAGTCTTATTATGTATTCAAGTTCACAAGAACCGCTTTACCCACTGGCGTTGTGGGGCCTGTTTGTTTGCACCTTTTGTTTATATTACCATAACGAGTCATGTGTGGCATCAGAAATAGGATAGCGTATGGTAAGTATATATTTTGATTTTACCTTATTTTAAATATTAAATGCGCCTTCGTGGCTCAGCAGCACAAGGGTGTGACTCTAACACGATTGTTGTTGATTCGATCCCCACTCAAGGAAGCGAAATATTTATCTACAAAAAGCGGCATTGAGTTCTGCTATTCATCAAGCCTCAATGCCTCCAGAATTTGGGAAAAAGAGGGGAACGTAGTGTATCAACGCTAGGTTTCCTCTGCCTGCCCTGATGTGTGCGGGATACAGCGTGAAGCTGATATTATAATCAACCAAAACAATTCTAAATTAAATTGTTTTAAAGCTAACTCTACGTAATTTATCTATACAAAACACAAGCAGCAATAGTCTAATATTTAATTGATTCCTTTTTTTTATATATCTTTGTTTTACGAAATACTTGTGAATAATATAAAACAAAAACCGATATATTTAAAGTAATCAATAATTTGCTTTCAAATTCTTTAGTATTATTTTATAACCTTGCCTGTATTTAAATATTAATTAATGACACTATAATTAATAAGAGGTTAAGCTATTTGGAAGTAAATTAAGTAACAATAATTTCATATCAATATCTTTCATCTCAGAAAAATGACGGCTAGCCCACAATGGAAGTTGACATTTGATAAGTTGCAGACATTGACACCACTGTTATTCACTATGACGCGAGGCGTTCCTATCAGTCAATCCTATAAGATTGATGAAGAGTTTGAGAGGCTTTACGAAGGAACAGGTTAAATATATGCTTTTATTTTGATTCAAAATTAAATAATACTATTAAGCTTAATAAGGATAAGCGCGACGTGTTTCGATGATCAACACATAATGTCTTGAAATTAAACGGGACGCGTGGAAAACAATGTCTTAATACTGTATATCCTACTATATTCAGGACACAGAGTTAGGAATCACAAAAATTTAAATATAATAAGTTTTATTTAATACCTATCAATATTATAAATATAATAGGTATATTATTATCATTACGCATTCAGCGGGGTCGGTGGATAAAATATAACAGCGTGCCCTTCGTTACACACATTAAAAGCCACGTGGATGAACTCAACGATGACCTTTACAACTCGCCTCTAACGAGAAATAAGACAAAATTTATATCAATATAAAAATTATTCTATATAAAACTGAACTTAGAACCGACAAATATTTTTAATTGAAATAATGAACCCATCGTAGCGCAATCGATTGGAAAGTCGATCTTCGAAATATTTATGTTCATTTCCTAAGCCACAGCGCCCAGTTCCAACAAAGTGGAGGAAAAACGTGAAGATATATATATTTTTAAGTATGTACAGAGAGATGTAATATAGGCAAAAATAAATCTGTGTATAAATATTAACTCTTAAAAAGCATTAAGTAGAACAAGAAAACCAATCAATCCCTGGACTATAATGGGCCATTTCAATCACGGCGTAGTAAAGTAGACATGCTGAACGGGTTGCGTATACGCAGTGTGCCCCTCAAATTAAATGATTGCTCGGGGTCATACTAATTGGACGTTTATGTATTTAACTTGTGACATCTCGCAGCAGTATTCATTTAAGTTAGTATGTTTATTTTAACCAGACGATAGCAAAAGGAAGGATAATGTGTTTAATATGAGTACCGTTGATATAAATAAATTATAAATTATTTCGTATTAGTAAGTGAATTTAATTTAGTCCCCATTAAATATAAACACATTCCAAGACTACGGAGTTGATTTAAAAGATTAAAAAATTATAAATCTTAATACGAACTAAAGTAGTTGCGGCGTCTTGTAACGAGACGTCTACGTTTTAATTCATGAACACAAGTCTGAGTACGTTGTGCATTCACTATCGAGCCATTCATCTACGCGTCGCTGCTACGGTACATATACCTATAGCTGCTGCAGTCGCTTTAATGACACGGAGGCACTGTAAGATTGAAAAACAAATGAGCCGATGTGGTTTTGCTTTTGAAATCTAAGCATACAAATACAGGTAAAAAGCCTAAAAAGAACTGGTTTCAGATATACGATATAAAATACAGGTGGAACTTATTTTGTTAAAACGTTATAGAAAGATGAATGTTATCTTTCGTATAATTTTTATGATAATGAGAAAATCTTAAGAACACACTGTACGCGTGTCGATTGTTGATTCGATTTCTAGTCGAGGAAATGAAGTATTTAATATTTTCATGTTCTCGTTCTGGTAACGAGTGTCTTAACAAAAAGCTCGTGAGATCCTTATGTCTTCTCTCTGTGATATGCGTTATACAGTGTGAAACTAAAACACAAAAGTAAAATAGCCATGAGACGGAAATAAATAAAAAATGAAAAGAGGCAGAGCTTATTGATATTTTTGTTGATACAAGTTTATACAAAGAGGTTGAATTAGTTTATAAAACTCTCTATATAGAATAAATTATTTATATATATATATATATATATATATATATATGTATCTTAATTGATATAATTCGATAACAATACACTTTTCCACTTTATGTAAAACACGTATAAAATGTGAAATGAGGTTTCATTTACTATATTGAAACAAATCAACTGCAACAATAAAATTGTCACACACGTTTCCCCCTATGCTTCCTATAGAAGCATATTCTATAACAGCATATAACAGCATTCTTATTAAAAGGACACGTGGATGAGAAAATTCAATATAAAGTCGACTACGTCTCTAAATATGGGTCATCGAGCACCATAGATACCTACTGTAGAATAAAAATACCAAGGACGTATAAGCACTATTAAGTATCGCAAGAGGCTAAACTAAGTTTGCTGGCACGCTGAGAACACAAGACATGGTATTTGTGTCGAAGAAAACATGGTGATTCAGCAAGAGAAGACTTTAATATCGCAGTTGAGTGTCGCATAAAACAAGAGTTATGGGTAAAAGATAAAACACTTTTGTATCTTTTCGAATATAATAAAGAGACACTAACGCCAAATAACAAACAACTACGTTATACTATTAAATTTTCATATGTGAACGTTTCGTATTAAAAGAATGTATGTATATATTTATAACCTTTACTTGTTAAGATTTATCTTGAGCTGGGCTTAAGACAAATCATAACAAGTATCTAATTAGACTCACATTCTTCTGCCATCTTCCATCTAGACAGCATTTGCATGAATTAATAAATAATAAAATTAAACCATGCTAAGATATCAAATTAACTTGTAAATTTGATTTCATTTAAAACCGTTCGTGTAGTGTTAGTGACTGCGAAAAATTTTTTTTTTTAAATTTACAACTGAGGCCAGTCGTGGCGCAGGGGCACAAGCATGGGTAGGTAGAGACCTACCCTACTACACGCGGGATACCGCGTAAGGCTAATTTGCACCTCAAATATTTTAGTGTAATGTATGACTGGCAAACAGCAAAACATTAGAACGTTTGCTTTAATACATTCATATCGTGCGGCTTTCCACTTTCATTGTTCATAAAAATTACGTAACGCAATGTCTTTTACTTTTATTTACTTGCAGTATGTAACGTAGCATGACTAAAAATGATTTATGTATTTTATTTTTGCAAAATAACTATCGTGGCGCAGTTACGATGATCTTGAATGAACGCGATGATCTTGAGTGCGTATTTCAGTTAGTAATGTGTATTTTTTAGCTTTACATTGTATTCCGCATGCAGCAAGATAGGCAGAGGTAGGCTAGTTGAGACACTCCGCTTTCCACTTTTCTCCGAATTCTTTAGAAAGGCATCGTGTGTTTAGTAGCGGAACTCAACGGCGCGCTCCACACCAGAGCGAATAAATAAAAATATTAAATATTTTGTTACCTCGACTGGACACGAACCTACAACCTGCCGTGTTGAGTTACCTGCGCCTCGTCTGGTCCCGGGCTTGTCTAGGGTACTCATTTATAGTAAATAAAGTTTAAAATAATATGGAAATTATCTTGCCTTGGCAAAGCGTAACATTTTTATTATTCAATTTAGTGGAGGATTGGTAATAGTCCTAGTCAGAAAATTATATTTATATAATTTATTTTTTATTTATAATATATTTATTTATTTTATAATTTATATAATTAGGTTTTTTTTATAATTATAAATGCAAAAGGAGAGAAGTGTGTGATATATAAAAAGTGTGTTGATCCACTCCCCTATTCAGTGTCGTCGTAGTCAACAAGACCGTGAAAAGTTTTAGTATTATCATTAGATAATTCTAATCAGAGTATATTAATACTTAACTTACAATACACAATACACTAAGGTATTTAAAGGAACATTTTTAATTAATTTATTTAAAATTAAAATACTTAAATAATTGTAGTGCATGTTTCTAAACTTAATAAATAAATGAAATTTAATAAAATTCTTTTGCACTTTCTGATAAACATAGTTTAATATTAGCTTCATATTATAATTAAACAATACCTAAATAAACCATAATTAAAGTTTACCTTGTAATTTATGTGTTACGTAAAATCATATGGCGCGTTTACTGTTTGAATGCCGGACGTTCATAATTATACTAATTTGCTCGTAGTTTCGCCTATATGAGACTATAAATTCACCTAGGTGATACCATCCTATCATTAACCGACGTTTATTTAAATAATAATAATATTTTTAGTGCTTTTATATTAAAGTTTAGAATTTTTGTTAACGAAATTCCTAGGACAACGAAAAAAATACACACGAAATTACATATGCCAACCTATGCCTAATCTTGATGAACAATCAAAGCATTTATTTTACTAATAACTTACGAATTGAAACTATTACATATGAACATATACTTATATAAAGCTATTATTGTTATTTTTATTTAAAATAGACAGATTGGGAGTAGACGCTTCAACATTATCGCTATGGTGCAGAACATAAATTCTTGTTTTTAATTAGTTACCATTTTTACCGCCATCTTCAATTGTGGTATGTACATAATAATATATGATGTAGTACATTTGAAAACAATTTTTATAAAAAAAAAATTAAAATTTCTATGTTGTATTTGTAAGTATTATAATATTTTCATTCGATAAAGTAATCAAACATTAAGGCTCCTAAATATTTCCATGATGCTATAAAATCGGCACCCAACGTGGGGCAAAATTAAGCTACGTATATTTTTTTTTAAAATGAGTCAAATTTCAATATCTTTTAAGTACAAAATCACATAAATAAGTAGTAAAGTTGATTAAATAAATAAGGTAATGAAAAATAAGCTCTATTATTAAGGTGTAAAGTCTCATCAGGGAAATTGCGTGATGGTTACAAATTAATGATAGAGTTTTGGCCCTCGTTTAAGCCGAGTCGCTGAAAAATAATTGAGCTATAAATAGATGTGAAATATGACACATTTTCTTTACATTTTCAAGAGAAGAATAAACGAATAATAAAATTATTCAAAATTTTTCAAGGAAGTCGTTGCGCATGAGCACAAGCATGTAACTGTAAACGCGATATATTGTGGGTTCGGTTCCCATTCTAAGAAATAAAATATTTAATATGCGAGCGAGGGTTTGAGTTTCCGCTACTCCACACGCAATGCCTACAGAATTCGGCAGAAAGTGAGGGTAGGAAGTATTCTAATAGAAAGACGTGTCTTAACACCAGGTTCCCAGGTTCCTTCATCCTACTTTTCTATGTGTGCGATAAAGCGTACAGCAAAATAAAAATATTTCAATCGTATATAGTGGCTAATTATATACGATTAAAGTAAGCTTAATTATTATAGAACTGCTATAGCAGAATGATAAGAAATATTTAAGATCTATTAATATTATATTATAATAAAATAAAAAATATTAAATAACTTGACGTTGTCGGTGTATACAAACAATGACAAAACACTCTTATAGCCGCCCCTTTGGGAGCTGACTGAGGGCTGTCGCGACAGTCTGGAGAGACTATGGGCCATTGTTCAAGATGTAGCTAAAACAGAATATTTACGAAAATCTTCATAAGTATATGACACGTTTACAACGACGTATGCAAAAATAACAAACATACACACATGTACTATATATATAGAGTGGGAAAAGTGTGAAATGCAAATTTTCTTTTTTTTTTGTTAGTCTTACGTTGTACCTCGTATATAGCAGGGTAGACAGAGGGAACCTAGTGTTAAGTAAGTTAGGGGGAAAGTAGGGTTTGTTCCGAGAAATCGAGTAGCAGAATTAAATGCTGCACTTTGCGCAGACGAAGAAATGAAAATATTCTTAAATAATAATTCATTTCTTCTGGCACACGTTTAGTCAACAGCGCCATTACGTCTTAAGTCTTAATTTAGTAAATAGTATTATTTCTACTTTTTACCCTATATCCAACACATGTTGTAGCCAACACTGATATCAAGGTGGTGTGTTGTGTTAATATTAAATAAGATACAGGTTCAAATCTCGCTATATTTTAAATATAATTAAGCACTTAAAAGCAAACAAAATATCAATTATTAACAACTCAATAATATACATCTCTTTTTTTTAACTAGGTAAAACTAAATGATTCACAATCGCAATTTTATCGATTTAAGTTACAATCCACACCCCTCGACATTACAAACACGGCGTACACTCATTTAGAGCCCCCCGTCTGGCCTTCGGGCGATTTGTCAAATGCCCCCGACCTACCCTCAAGTCCCCCAGATGCATAAAACCATTTGAATAATCGAAATAACATGCAGTAATGTCAATATTTTATCAGCGAAAAGTGTCATTGGGTGTTGCATATGTGGATCAAAGCTTACTTAGTATATATTTTTTTAAAGAACGTATAAATATACACGGGTTTTCATTACGTTCAATATTTTTATACGATTTCCACTGATGTATTTTGCTTGTCTAAGTGTCGAATAAAACTTCAAAAATTTTAAAGCTTAGTATATTTTTGATCAATTATTTAAGATATTTAAGAAATATTTCATTTCCTCCTGTGGAATCAAACCCACACAAACCTGTCGCGTTTACAGTCACGCTTGTGCCCCTGTGCCTCGACTGGCCTCAAGTGTGTACAATTTTAATTTTAATATTTTCTATAACGTGATATGAATTTTCGAGGTAGAGCAAAATTATTAGCCACTCGGATACGGAACAAAGGACTATTGCACTGACTAAACCATTTGTACTTGACTGAAGCATTGTTAGCTCTCACTGAGTTTAATTGGTTAAATATTTTAACTGGCCTTTACCAACAATGTTTTTTTAAATATAAGAAAAATAACCATTGTGTGTATATTTTGTAGATTAAACTTTTGAGCTTATTTCAGCGGGACTTTAGTGGAAAATGAGGGTCAGACAGTTTCTTCACTAGCTATCAAGTAAGAAATTTGTCATGAAAAACGTACGTAACATTACATCATATAGATTTTTTTAAAACATCAATGACGGAAGTACGCGCACAGGTAGCTGTTACAGCATCGCGGCGCTCTCGTTCTCAAACAATAGCTTTTTAGTCACGCCTTACAAATTTACAAAGGACTGGGAACACAATATGTAGAAATAAAATAACAGGTCTGTCGTTAAAGAGGTCGTCAACTCCCATGGACACGGAAATGGCTGGATTGGAAGAAACTTTTTTTTATCTTCACACTGTATGCCGCATTTATCAGTCAAAATACTTCGTTCTTCTCAGTTTCTCGTTGATATAGCGGGAGAAGTGGCCTCATAAGAAATTCACCAGTTTCGACAGGCTTTGCTTTCGCTAGTGGTTTTGTTCGCTAAGCCCTAGTTATAATTTTGAAGTATTATTTTCATTATACGTCGTCAAGGCAAGTCGCTACGTTAGTAACGAATGGAACGTATTTTTTATATTTCGGAACTATAGGCAAAGAAAAAAGAGTGTTCCATCAATATATTTAATTCGTTTGTTTTCCATTAAATCAAAGCAGCTTATGTAGGAAAAGGCAACCTAGTGTTAAGACACTCGGTTGCCCACATTCCGTCGTATTTTAGAGGCATTACGTATTGAGTGGTGGAACTCAACGCCGCGCTTTCCTCGACAAGAAAGCGAAGGAATGGAAATATAAATTTAAATAAATATATCATTTTTTCGAACCCGCCCCACGAGGTCGACCAGCACGATCTAACTGAGCCCCTGAGCCACGATTGACTTCTCCATTAATATACATTTATTTTAGACTAAGGCAAAACTTGTCTATAATTTTTCAAATGAATGTAGGTATTAACACATGTATCAGCAATCAATGGCGATTATGCTTTTATCCATTTTGTAAAAGCCTGATACTATATCTTGACATCTTTTCGTCACTACGTTTGTATACATATGCATTAATATCGTTAATATATAAATATTTAAAATGTTTGTATTGAAAGAATATTTTACATAAAAAATTACATTATTTTACAATAGAGTATAGAAGACGGATAGAATACGCGACTTTGATGGAGTCCATTCGTGGCTCATTTTTAGAACCGTTCTCGGGCACGGAGTGTTTTAAGAATATTTTCTCATATATAACACAACAATTGTATTATTACTTATAAAGTTATTTTACAGATCAATATACATGATTATAATGACTCTATATCTACATATATGACAAGGACAATAAATTTCATTATTACAAATTTACCATGTAAAATCTTAAATGGTCAGTACTAGCAAAAAAAAATAAAATAAAAGCATCCTGCTGATTTGCGATAGCTGATATCATAAAGCATTCAAATGCGTAGGAAACGATCGAAGTGGCCATTTCCATACATATGCATAAAGCACTGCTCTGGAAATTGACATCTACATTTCATGTTTATTTCAATAAAGGGAAGTTAGACGTCTAGTGCTGTCTGTATTGTGTTATATATTTTATTATATTTTCACTTAACTGATATGTACTTGTGCTATAAAAGTTGGGTAATAAATATCCGTTTAGTTTACAGTAATAATGTACTTTTACTTACCTTATATGGAGCCAACTATTTTCAAAAAACAAAAAAAATACTGAAAAATTTACCATTGACTTTGAATGTCTTTTTTAACACACATTGAATCGAATCCGTCAACCAAATTTTGATAATTGTCATGAAAAAAGAACTATTTTAATATTCAATAAGAAAAAATATTTGAAATTAAAATAATTACTATTATATAATAGGTTATAACCTATTTTCTTCCTTCTATAATAAAAAATAAACACGCTTACCTATAATATTGAAATAAAAACTCATCATTACCAAAAAAAACTTCGGACAAATAAAACGAATCCACTCCCTCAACAAAATGTATAGATCACGCAATAATGCGTACGCGTGGGGGTCGTGACCCACGTACAAACGTGACTCCCCACAAAATAAAGACTATTGAGGGTATTATGGATTTAGAAATAAGAGCTACCGTAGTTCGTCCAAAACACCCTCCCTAGTAAATCACTCGAGGCTCAGAGTGCAATTGCAGTGCGGATCGATAGTGTGATGAATTCCGAATTAAATTTGAGTAATTGTCTGATGATACCTTTATTTTGTTGTATTAGCACTATTAGCTTCTAAAAATAAGTACATTTTGCTACTATAGAATTAGGTTATTAAATGAACAAACAATTTTATTTATTTTCTACATTTTTAAAGTGTTATCACAAACTTAGGAAAGGAAAATACTTTTTAGAAAACATATCAAAATTTAAACGTAACGGGATTTGAACCCGCGCCTCTTTGGATAAAACAAATATTATACAAAAAATATTCACACAAAAATTACAAAGTATACTCCGAAAAAATGAAACAAAAATCTAATGCGCTACTGGATTATATGTGAGCATTCCCATGAACTTTATATCGATTTTGCTGAAAAAGAAAGCAACGGCCACCGCAGCGCGTTATGACGCAGCAAACGTCACCTACATAGTATAAAGTTCGAATACCGCCACGTCATTTTGATACTTGCAGACACAGAAAATAAGGAATTTTATAGCTTGAACCGTTTACAAATTAATTGCTTACTTCACGCATGAAACATCTGCCAGCTTAAAGTAATAAAACATGACTCAATACTCTGTCACACACACCGACTGACTGAGCGATCCCTACGAAGCAAGAATTGTGATTTTATTAAATCAAAAAATAATTTATACCATCAAAGTTATTTAATCATACGATGTATATTATATATATTTAGAGAAAAAGAATTATATAGATTGGCGTTGAGTTCCGTCACTCAACACGCAATGCTTCCAGGGTTCGGCCGAAAATGGAGAGCAGAGTGTCTTAATATACCCTCTGTCAAACTTGCTACGTGCGGGACACAGCGTGAAACTGGAACTGGATTCCTCATTTCTTCATTCAAAATCAAAATATAGCTAAAAATCCAATTTCAGCGATGAACCCGGTTATTCAACAGAACACAGTGGACAAAAAAGGTTAATGGTTAAAAGTGAAAACAAAAGTTTCACAGTCAATTTGTTCAGAAAGAATTTGCACCGCACAGGGTTACTCGCCAATTAGAGCCAGACAACCAGACAATTGGGGAGATTGTGTGCTTCGGCGTCACCAATAAACAGGTGGAATTAAGAAATATTTAAAAAAAATATGCATAAAAATATATATTAAATTTATTGTATTCTTTATAGGAAAAAAATTTATATATTTGACATTTGAAATTTCGCACAACATTATCTTAAGAAGTATTAGAATTAGGTAGGTATGAACTAAGTCAATTTCGTAAATTAGAAACACGGAAATAGGACCGGTTAGGAATATACGCTTCTATGGTTATGTCATGTCTAATAATAGGTTTGCGAATAAAAAGCCTTATCAATATACCTAATAGTATAAAGACAGAAGATTTAGTTTTTATTCTCAATAAAATACTCCTCTATTCGGCCTATTCTGCCTATTATGTTTATTCTATTTATATATATACACTACGTATATGTATTATATATGTTATCGACTACGTATACGGGTTAGATAACTATGAAATTTGGATAGAAAAATAATTGTCACAAACAAGAAACGAGCAAAATCATTTGGCGGCATTAGTGAAGAAAAAAATAAGGTTTCAACCAAAAACATGTTTTTGTTACCATTACTCATTGCTTTACGTAATGATTTCATATTCGTTTGAGTTATTTCATTACAAAATTAAAACTTCTGGCGAAGTGTAGAACAATTTTCACAGTCGATTTCGGTAAAATGTGAACATTCTGAAAACAAACTCTTTTTAATTGAATAATATGTTACTATGTATAATTCTTAGAAAATGCGGTTCAAATTAAAATATTTGATCTGATTACATAGCGCAAAACTAGTAGAGAAATCATCTTTACACTTTTTCCGCAAAGTATACTTGCCTATCAGGCAGAGAGAACCCAGTGTAAAAACACTCCGTTTCTCAATTATCGTCTGATTTTCAACACACTGTATGAAGCGGAACTGAACACTGCAAATTTCTACAATTTAAGTAAAAAAACCAATGTGATTTTAACGTTGAAAGTACGGATTGTAAACAAATTCTTTTGAAGCATAAATACAAATAAGAGATCATAAAAGGGAATTGAACGAAGCCACAGATAAGAAAATACAATTTATCGTTATATCAATCTAAGATACACGACTTTCGTAGAAGCTTCTGTATTGGATTGGGAATCACGGCATAGTTTACTTTTAATTTGCCCGTAGACAGTTTATCTTTACTAGATTGGTAAAAAATATAACAACTTAGTAAAGTAGAGCAAAAGTAAATATCTTAAAGGTTTCTCGATTTACAATTATAATCAAATACTAAAAACACATTTTTGAAATAAATTAAAAGATCTTTTCAGGTATAGTTATAAATTAAATACATATAAGTTTTCTTAGCTTCACGCAATATGCCGCACACAGCAGGTTAGGCAGGGTAGGCAGAGTGTTAAGACACTGTTTCCCATTTTCCTTAGAATTTTGGAGTCGGACGTTTTGCCTCTTCACCAGAGCAAAGAAATGAAAACAGTTCACTCACATGCTCATGTTAAGGGTAATTTTCTCTTTCTAACATGCCAGGTAATAAGATTTTTTAAAATGAGAAAAAATATTATTATTTTTGTGGAAATACAAATGTCACTTGTAAATATTCTTATATACAATATTTGTCCAGTATGAGGAGACAAAGCGCGATGTTGAGTTCCGCCACATAACACGCGATTATAGGCAAAGTGGAAAACGAATATAACTACAGTTCACTGTTCGCCTTCCAGTGATGAGAAGTGTATCGAGTACTCAATATATCAGTTATATTTGATTTTAATTAATTGCACGAGTTTAATACAGCGCAGCAATACCTATAATTACTAATAGATTCTAAGAACATTTTTTTTTTACTTTACGATTTATGCTGCAAGGCAGAGGGAACCTCGGAACCTAGTGTTAAGACATTCCGTTCCCACTAAGACACCTCCTTTACCCACTTTCAGCTAAACTTTGAATGTATTGCGTATTGAGTGGTAGAACTCAACGCCGCCCATTGCCTCGTTGCCAGCGCGAAGAAATCTGCTTCACATTGTATCCTGCAAACAGCAGTGTAGGGCAGAGGAAACCTCGTGTCAAGACTAGGCGGTACTCAACGTCGTAAGCGTCGTAAGAAATGAAATATTTAACATTTCATTACCTCAAGTAGAAATAGAACCCACAACCTATCGCGTATACAGTCTCACGCTCGTACCGCTGCACCATGATTGGCTTCTGATTGATTTTCTATACAATGAGTAATATCTCTTTAAAGTTTAAAAAGAAAAGCTTTCTCTAGATATTTTTTGTAAAATTGAAGTAATTTATTCTCTTGTCTCGGAACGGAGCTTATGGCTTATGTATACCTACTTTATATTACTTCATATTTTATTTCGTATTTGCTGTTAAAGGACAAAATATAAACTACATTCACTGTATAATTATTGTGAACAAGAAAAGCATTATATTTTAAAGCTGACATGAAAATATAGTTTGGCGTAGTTTACATTTCATTTATCTATTGATAGTTGATTGATCTTTACTATAAAATGTGACGTTTTAAAGTAATATATAAAGAGACGCTTTTTTAACGAAATGGCTGGGAGTTCGTTATTCACGCAGGAAAATGATATATATTTTTGCTTTTTCTGGTGCAAAGACAAATCGCGGTGTTAATTTCCGCTACACAGTAATCGATATGCTTTCATGATAAACAAGACATGACAACAAGGTAAAACAAGAAAATAAAAAAAAAAAATTAAAAATTTCAAGTAGATATTCCTACAATACCACCAGATAGCTCATTCAGGGTCATCACCCCTGATCTCACATATAATATTTTGTACTGGACAACAAGGGTTTTAACTAGCACTGATTTACTGCCTTCGAGTGCGGGTGATGCGTGACGGATGCCAATCAATCCTATTGGGGCCCTTTGTTCTCAGCTTCGACAGTTTGGAGAAACAGTTAAAATAGAATTAAATATACTTCCTGATAGAGAATAAGACATCAGATCAGATTACGTGTACAGCTCATCCAATATTCATTTCTTATAATTCTATAGATATACGAGTAAAATAATATATATGAAGTATTAAAATGAGAAAAAAATCTTCTAAATCTAAATAAAAAACTTGTAAATAAATAAAATACAGTTTAAATAACATAAGCTAAGTACAAAAATCCCGAATTTCTCAAATAGTTTTAAGCTACGTCTTTAGGCTAAGACAACATTAAATGTGATACTTAAAGTAAAACAAAAACACACTCTTTTGTGTTTAACATTCAAAGAAAGCTAATTTCCTTCTCCGCTGTGGTATATAGTGACCTTATTTCGTACAATGCAATATATTCTACGAACAAAGAGAAATGGAAGTATGTATAATTCTTATAAATCAAATTTTATCGCTTATTAGTTGTCCTCCTAGGCTATTTTGTTGGCCATATGAGGAAAATTGCTTAGTTTAGATATAAAATCTAAGGATGGAACATGGGAACTACGTATCATTATATAAGTTTATATATTAACTGTCCAATTTTATAAGAAACTAAAGTTAAAGAAACTAGTTAAGACAAACATTAATTTGCCGCATTGCATGTTGAGTGGCGGCCCACAAAGCACCGTTTTTGTCTTGGTAGCGGTATAATATATAAATTGATATAAATAATCAATGATTTCCTGAGTGGCAAGTCCGTCGTGGCCGTCGTGGAGCAGCGGCACAAGGGTCTGACTGTAACGCGACGGTTGTGGATTTCGATTTCGAGGAAATGAAATATATATTAACGTTTATATTTTCGTCTTCGCTCTGGTGTCGAGGCAAAACGCGCAACACGCAATGCCTCCAGAATTCGGCAAAATTTCCCTCTGCCTCCCCTATTGTGTGCGGGATATAACGTGAAGCTGATTTTTTTCCCTGAGAGGGATTCTAACTCACAATCGTCATGTTACAGTCACATAATTTTGCCTCTACGATACGACGGCCTCATCTGTATATCTGTATGTAAATAAAATAATAGACAAGGAGTTTGATCATACAGACGTTTGTCCCAGTTTGGTGAAAACAAAGCGCAGCGTTGGGTCGAAGCATAAAACACCTACATAAAACTTACATAACTATGTACCTATTTGTGGTTTTGACATATAAGCCTCAATAGGAGAAGAAAATGGTCTGTACTTAGGAGTAAATAATAAAAAGATGGAAGAAATAAAGGAAAACTTAGTTATTGACTTTTTAAGAAAAGTGATTTGTCACTTTTCTTAAAAAGAACTGAAGTATTTTTATTAGCAAGAACCGGAGCTTTTCAGTTAATTAGCTTCGTACTTTCCCAACATTTGTAATACATTACATTATGGAAGGCAAGGAAGGCCCGAATTCGAGACATTGTGATTTTTGACTCCTAAAGCGAGGAAAAGTAGACCCAAATTCATTAACCCATATTTTGAACCCTAATTTCTAGGGTTAAATAATTTATAGCATAGAAAACTTCACAACCTCTAATAACGTTAATTAGCGAGATATCAAATATATTTCTCCTATACTTAGTTCACAGGCTGTTTGAAATATGAACCGCTCGCCAGCTTTTAAATAAATTAAAACCGACATACATCAGTTATTAACGTATAATTAAGACTAAGTTTTGTAGAATTTTTAATCTGCGTCTGAATAAATTGTTATTAATTATTTTCACTTATTGAATATTTTGCAGCATGAAACTTTAACCTAAACTTTAGGACCAATAGGCAGCGCCCCGGTCTGGTATATTCTTTCTGCCCTCCGTTCTCCAAGTCCATTCGAATTCACCATGCATAGTTTTCAGGGCCTGTTCGACTCCATCGCGCCAAAAGAGTTTTCGTCTCCCTTGGCTTATTATAATATAGCTTGCCTTATTGATAATAAGCACATTTTGGAAAAGCATCATTTAACATCTTTCTTTTCAGAACACAGAAATATGGAGAATATATAATACAGTTTGCCATAATTAAATGAACGAGTAATACTTACTGTTCCTACTTGTATTATGAAAAAATATGAATACGATGAAAATGAATAATGAATTTAGCGACATTAAACAACTAAATATTTCCTTAGATGTACCCATGCATTGTCGAGCAGCATTATTGATGGTTTTTTTTCAAATTATTATAAATTTTTTGGATGATATTCAACAAAAAAATATGATAAAATAAATGATGTAAGAAAAATAGATGACTTTCACACGTTTTTACTTTAAGCCTCTGAAGCAGAGCTGTGCCTGTATGCAGAAATCGCAAATAACAAATATTTAATTGTTAATTATGATTTGCGCATAATTGCAATTTAAATTTGTCCAACTCCGCTGTGGCACATAAAACAATTAAATCTACAAATGTCATATTATAAAACCACATTATAATATATCAACCAATTACAAAGATAATAATATCAAAATATTTAATCAAAGCACAAAATCAGTTTAAAGTTGTTATACGGGTGCAGTGGCCGTGTCCGTGACTCATCTGTCAAGTGCATTGGATGCGCGCGCGCTTACCGAATTAGACCGACGCGCCGATAACGTACAAGTTTATTTTTATGTGGGGGTAGGATAAATTATGAATACAAGGTGAATTTACTTTACTTAATTTACTAACATGTTAAAAATGTTTGTAAAATAAATCTGATGTGATTGATAGTATATGTAAAACATAAATATATATGATAGGAATAGGATGAAACGTCGTGGCGTAGCGGGATTGAGCGCTCATGATGCAATCTTTCGACAATTGGGCGAAAAGTAGGGAAAAGTGTCTTGACTTTAGGTTCCCTCAGCCTACACAAGTATAAACGTACCGTATTAACATAAAACAAGTAATTCCAATAAAATATTATCACGTTTGAGGAACCTTACACAAAGTCTATTATTCGAAATTACAAATTTACTAAAATTATTCAAGTCACCTTTCCTGAAATATCAATAACAGTTAGCTCGGCCCAAATAAATAAAACTTTTAAAGTAAACAAACAGAAGAACTTAAAAGAAAAATATTTAATTCAAATTAAAATTATAAGCTGAATATTTCGGGTTGTTAGAGAACTCGTGAGACCGGTGGGAGCAGTCCATCTATATATGGCTTTACCAACGGGGAGTTCAGATTTATAGTTCGCGATACTTACGCCAAATCACTATTTTGTAATATAATATTTTTTCATTATTTTAATCGCCACTGACCTCGTGCTGATTCTTTTATGTTAAAATTATATTTTAAAGGAAGTTGCGCCTTAAGCAATTCATATGTTTAAATAGTTTAAAAATTATTTGTTTGTATAATTGACTTTATTATGTTATTATATTTATGTTTTTAAGTAACTGCTCAAATTATAAGAAAATCATTATCCAACCATATTCTTTTAATTTCAAAATACAGTTGAAAAATTATATTCAAAATGGCGTAGTGGTGAAGAATTGTGATGCAAGAAAAGCAGAGACTTACATCACTCCGTATACTCCACATAATGAGGATAAGAATAGGCAATTAAAAATTAAAAAAAATATTTCAAAGTAATTCGAATGTCTGTTTACGCATATGGTTTTACGCTAAGTAAGCGGCCTCCGTTATAAGCAACGAACAATAAGTCATTGTCCCTGCCTTTCCCTCTCAAACTAACTGATTCTGGGCACGAGTCGTTAATACTAGGTTTTACATTCAAATTGAGCATAAAATTACTTGCGATTGCTTTAATTTTTTTATTACACTAATAGTAGACGATAGTAGTGGCATTGTTTGGTATAAGGACGATTACGATAATAAGGACTGTGTTATAAAAATAGAATATAAACTAATGAAATATTCTTTGTACTCTCGCATCTCCTAAGAAAGTAGGTATACCACTCATTTTTCCATTTATTTTAGAGATTATATGTTCATTTCCCAAGTGGGAATTGAATCTACGTTTATAGTCAAGCCTGTGTTTAAATATTTCGAATTATACTATATTACAAATAAATATAAATATTTCAGATCATATTATAAAATATACAAATCCTAGTTTATATCATACAGCCACAAAGCTAACCTCGAAAAAGAAAATCATTTAAAGCTACAATCAACCATTATTAGCGGTTAGTTAAAAATCGGTCAAACTTAATCTAATTTCACGCTTACGCTACAGCTGAGGTACAGCTCAGCCCCGGCCGAGACACGAGACCACTTCTGAACGATCAATTAATAAATAACTTTAATTAAGCTATTGATATAACGAAAATCAAATGTAATTTGGTTTTGTGGGATATATTTAATTATAATATTACATTTTAGTGTTGAGCAATCTAATTGTTTACTATTGTTTTGGGATCGGGTTTGGTTTAATTCCTCGTGTTTGTATGTCCATTTCGGTAACATAATAGTGGGATCTGTTTAAATAGTAATGTGATAATTACTGCGATTCAAATACCAGAACAGATAAGCATAATTGATGATAGTTGTGATAATTAAATTAAAATAATAAGAAAGAATAAAATAATTAAGATAAAGATGAATATATGCATGCACATTAGAGATAGAGGTAGGGAGAGAGTGTATGATTTTTTCTGGATAATTTGACAAACAGCCGAGTCTCGATATGCCAAAACGTATAAATATATATTATAAAATATATAAAATGCTAGGTTCTTGTATTTGAAAGAAATGAAGAGAACACGGAATGAATGCAATGTCAGTATACTTGAAATATTTAGTAGAGATGAAAGATACGAGATGGATGTGGACAGACGTATTGATGCCGGTATCGAACCCTGTTAGTTAATGGAGCCAACACTGCAACGATAAGAAGGCAAAACGTCACCACTCTGCATAGCAGCTCCGCGTTTGGCCGTACACAATACAGTGTTGGTACCGACGTTGCTATACGGCAGCGAAACGTGAGTATTACAGAAGAAGAATGAAATAAAGATAAATGCCGTGGAGATGCGATGTCTTCGTAGGATATGCTGAGGCAGTTTAGCTCATCGAATCCACATATATTGTTGATAAGATATACACAATAGCACTTACTAGCGAAAATGTCACGGTGAGAAGGAAAAAGAAGGTGCTCAGCTGGACACGGCGAGCGAATGAGTGATAAAAGAATGGCAAAACAGATTTATGATGAAAAAGTGAGTGGTAAGAAAGGTAGAGGATCTTGGTTGCGCAAAAAGCATGAAGAAATTGACGACAGTGGACGAGAGGAAAGGGGCATGTAGAGATCTTAACGTTTGGCACTCCGTTCCCTCTGACTACCCCGCTAGGAATTAAGTGTGAAGTTAAGTAGAAATGCTAGCGTTATGCCTAGGTACAAAGGATAAATACACGTGTGCATTCATAAAAAAGTACAGAGTTAAAGCATCTCACCTGTTATAATATTACTTATTAACAATTATTACTAATATTGTCGTTCTAATAATCTATTAGTCTTAGAATAATATATAGGTAGTTTAATATTTTCCTTTTGTCAGTACATTTATAACAAATAATTCCTTTAGGAATTGAATGGCTTTGTAGCTCATATTGAATCGTCGTACAAAACAACAGTGCCGACCCAATTTCCAAGTACCAATTACTACTTATATAATATAATATAATATTATTAATTAATCTCCAGTGCCTGATGCCCATTGAAAGTGTACATTTCAAGAAAACAAGAAAAGGAAAATAATGATAATATATTACAAGATGATTACATCACAACGTACGATGGGTAACACTTTAGTTCCGCCACAAGCATTCGCCCGGATTTAACCTAAATGGTGATTGTATAAAAGGTTTCTCAGTTCGAAAACTTACTTGAGGGTACTTTATGCGAGTTCTATTTTTATTTTCCTCGACTCTACTGTATGCCTTGGACAAGTCCAAAATTATTTAGAGTAGAGGTTTTGTATTTGCTGTATTTACTTTTAGTATGTATAAAACGACGATAACTAGCCGTTGTGCCACAATATTATAGAAAACGACGGCTATCGGTTATATCTCTTCTCGGGTAAATGATTACATTGAAATTACAACATTTGCTAGTAAACTAATCAAAACTAAAAAAATATCTTAAATTTACATATTTTCTTTCTTTTGAGTTGATTTGAGTGTGTACATTCAAATATAGAAATACTAATACTAATAATATGACTGTATTGATTGATATATCGAATAATTTACGGTGAAAAACATTAAAATCCGTCCGTCGTTTACAAACGAATATTCAATAATAATATCAAAATAGTACGTCACATTTCGCGTTATCGTTTATCAAACAGAAAGTTACACGACTGATATCGTAGATCTTGGTATATTGATATTGCTTCTACAGATAAACTACTAATACTGCAAATTATTATATATATATATTTATGTAATGTAATACACTAGATAGAAATTTAATTTTCTTCGCTTTGAGAACGTCGTGTTCGGACAAGTTGAGCCCTGCGGCTGATGAAAATTAGATCGATATTATTGGAAATTAACCCAACTAGTTTACTTAAGCATTCTTAAACGTCTCCCATAAAATAAAATGTAAATATAATCTAAGAAACTAATAATAGTTATAATTACACACTTTCATAATAGTAATATTAACTTCAACTAAGAGCTAAGACGCAATATCTAAGTACCCTCACAAATCACAAAAAAAAAAAAAGAGAGGGTATTCCTAAAATACTTTCTCCATTTGCTCACACAACATAAAAATGGCGTCGGAGTAAATCGATTGTGATAACGAAGCGGTGGAGTGTAAAGTGTTCGCGGTCACCTCACCTCGTTGGATCTTGTCCATTACATTATCTGGTTCTGGGACAGGCAGGTATATTGTACCTATTGTATATATATAGAATGAGGGTCATATATGAAGGTCCATAAAAGTTATAGTTTAATTAAGGATGGAAATATAATTTATTTATTTTTTGTGTGGTATTAGAATAGATACACATAAGATGTGGTGAGCTTTATATAGTTTGCATATAACAAGAATAGATTTACGTGCACACGTTCATTTTCAAAGATCTGTATGCATTTTAAATGCTCGTATTGTAAAATTTGTATTTGTTTTAATATGCCACATTTTTAGCATTCAAAATTATATTATTTCAAGATTATATCAAAAACTAAGAAAAATAAAACAAAAGAAGAAAAAATAATTTCTCTCGCAAATATAACAGTACAATCCAAATTAAATAGAAAAATATTGACACAGCGTTGCAGTACTTCTATAAATGGTTCATTGACGTTAAGAAAACGTTGATGTTTGTACGAAATCCAGCAAATGTTTGCGTTATTTTAATTAACTGACGATCTCTCTCTCTCTCTCTCTCTCGTATTTGCGCCGGTTCTAGTTACCCTGTTTTTATATAAACACAATTTGTGGCAATTATAATTTTTATTTTGTTTACTTTCATGAAAACCGTTAACATTTGTAACGTGATTGTGATTTTTTTTATAATAAAATTTTTTCATGTAGTTTTCCTCTAGAAATCAGAGAGCATAGAAAATTAAAAGTAATCAGGAATATTATGTAATATTCTTTCTATTTCTCTATTAAGTATTTATTTATTGTTACTCATATCTTGCGTTGCTCATTCCATCATCAGTACTGAACAAAAAAAATATATAATAATTAAACTTTCAATAAATCATAAAAAAATGACCATAAAATACCATAAAGAGAAATCGAGTGCAATTTTCATTTATTTTTTATCCTAATTATATATATATATATTTTTTTTTCAAGTATCTTTATATATCAGAAAGGAAGGAGAAAACAATAAATTAAGTTCACAATAGACGATACT